>JADBHU010000391.1:0-29228 GCA_017140155.1 Fusarium devonianum | reverse complement strand
TACGGTTGTCGCCAACTCTCCTACTACGACTGCCGCCAACCGTCCTACGACTTCCGCTAGTTCTCCCGCTCAAGCCTCGTCTACCCAGAGCGGAGGCAGCCAGGCCGGCGCTGCTTGTGTCGACGCCAACGACTGCGCCCTCTCTGCCAATGCTCTATGCGCCTCTGGCTTGTGCGTGTGCGTCGACGCGCTTTGCCAACCTCGGCAGGACGTCAAAACGTGCCAGTCCACCTCGCAGTGTAGCACTGGTGCTACGTGCCAGAACGGAGTTTGCGTCGACGGTATCCCATGCTCCAAGCAGTCAGACTGCCTCCTGGGTCTCAATCTCTGCGTCTTGCCTGGTCTTTGCGTCTGCGTCAAAGGAGTCTGCGGCTTGGGACCGCCGCCAACCCCTCAGTGTACCACGCAACAGGATTGTCGCGATAGAAGAGCTTGTGTTGTTTACCCTGCTCTCTGTCCTTGCGTCGCGGGTCAGTGTACAGGTAGTTCTTAATGTCTTTATGACTTTTCATTTGCCAAGCTGTTTGATTACAGACGGGGATTTAACATTTTCATGTAACCATACCTTTATGAAAAGGGATACCATGTAGTACATTTGGAGCTGGAAAGGGCATGTATAATTATCTTTTACGATAACGTTTTTATGAGATTCTAGTTTTTACATCATCTTCCCTGGAATGCATTCTTGAACGTAAGGTGCCGAAAAGAAATTATACGATTTGCTCCTTTTACATGGCTTTCTGCTTACCTGGGGCAAGGTGATGTAAAATCTAGAGTTGAGTAGGGCTAACCCGAACCCGATCAGCGATCGAGAAGCGGGAAGTGAACGGTATTTCAGTGACTCAGATTGCTGTCGGCGGCCTTATTCATTAGGGTAGCTTTCCGTTGACAGCCGGGGAGGATTAGTCTAGTTGCCGTAAAATGGGCACACGGGCGCTGCCCCACAAAAAGCCGCCGGGCGGGCCGTGTGAGCGGAAGAAGACGGATCGGCCGGTCCGGGGAATGAGGTTTTCGAGATGCAAGCACTAGGCAAGCATTCTGTTCCTTCCTGAACTGTTTAGAAAGTCACTGGTAGCTTGGAAACAAGGATATAGACCATACAGAGTCCGAGGTCAACTGAGGTTATCGTGGAGCTGGTTAGATTCAATTAATCTCACACAGCCGGTGGTCACGTGGCAGGGAATGATGATGAACGCGAGGGCTCTTGAATGTTTCCGCCGAATGTACAGTATCGGGGTATATAAATAAATGCCTATAAACTCAACCCAGAGTCTCATTCCATGGTCGCCATGATTGGTTCTCCCAATTCGGCATACACCTCACCTTGTCCGGAGCATCATAAACCCATTCGATCCTGCTGTTATCTTCCTCTTGAGTATTAACCTTATCTGACACATATCCCTTCAGATGCTTGATGTCTGCCCCTTTCTCGTTCGAGTACTCCAGGTTCACAGTCGGGACTACCGCAATCTTGCGGTAGCCTCTAAACCATAGGTCCTTGCAGAAGAGCTGGGGCTCGCCCTGATAGCACTCGTCCTTATCGCCGCGGACGTCTCGAAAGCGAAGTCCGTGTAACAGAGGTGCAGCAGTGAATGCAGTAGCGCCGTTCCAACAGGCAAAGACCTGAAAGGGCAGCTGGGCATTGTAGCGGGCCCTGGTCTCGGGTGCGTTCCAAAAGAGGTTCCAGGCCGAGTTCCAGTTCCCATCGTCCCCAACCTCGAAGAACGAGTTTCCGTGGATGTCACGCGCAATCCAGATGTCATAGAACGTGGGGTCATTTCCAACATAAGTCCAATCCATTGCGCAGGTCATGTCGGCGTTGAGTTGACGGCGTTGGAGAGCAAGCTCGAGGAGGTCTTCGGCGCAAGCGGCCACGTCGTTGATGAACAAAACCGTAGTATCGTCTGTGACCTTGACTTCTTGCTTATACAAAGGCATAAGTGCTAGGTTGCGTAGCTGTGCCAGCTTGCCGATACGGCTGTCCTTGGCTGGGTTGATCTTTGAGTTGTTGTAGTAGTACGTGAGGCCCATGTCCTCAAGAAAAGGTCGCAAAGCGGCAAGAACGTCGCCGGTACCGTCAGGCGAGTTGCCCTCGACAACTGACAGAGCACAACGATGGGGTCCAAGGAAGCGAATAGCCTCAACGATGCTACCCATGAGACGCGGGAGCAGATGCACACAGTTGCGCAAGTCGAGGGCGAAGAAGTAGTCGATTTGTCGCTGGTCAGGCTTGCTCCGTTGACGGTCTCGCAAGACATCATATCTGGCACCTGCTAGAGCAGGGCACTCAAGACGCGGAAGGTCTGTTGCAGTGGAGTTGAGGATCACTGAGACATATGGTGAGATCCGCTCAGCTGAGAGGATGGCCCCTGGACATTATTAGAATCTCCATGGTTCAATGGGATTTCGTCTGTGTTTACCATCTGGAATGGTGATAGCCGGAGTAGCTGCCACGGTGGGAGCAGAAACAGCAACGCTCGTGGAAGAGGCGCCAAGCTGCTCGGCACTTGAGCCTACAAAAGACGAAGCGCTGCTGGGCTGGGGGGCAATGCGCGTTATCGTCGGCGCGGCGGAGGCTGACGGCGCCGCCCCATTTCGCAGAGGGACATATGGATGCGATAGCCGAGTCAAATGATCGCGACCAAGATAGAGGCCCGTAGCTACTAACAGGAAGCAAAACGCAGGCACCAGAAATTTGAGGAGCCTGAGGGACATGGCTGCTTGGAGAAAGCAGGCGCCGCGCGCAGTAGCATTGCCAGAAGGAGGAGTTGTTGATGGCAGAAAGTCGAAGCGAATCTTGGGAGGAGGTGCAGGGAAAGATGCGACAGGCCACCGACTCGGCAAATTGGACGCAGCCCAACAACAGCGGCTCCACATTCGACATGGGTTTAGCCTACCACGATTCCAATCCTTCTATCCCAGGCTCAAGATCCTACCGCGCATTCCCCTCAGCGCTTAATTAATAAGCAGTGGAAGTGAGTGGTGAGGGATCCCGCTATGTGGCCCAGTCCAACCCTCACTGGGCGACTCAGCGCTGTCCCAACGGCGATGATCCATGGGGCGATGCATCTGCACATCTAGACGCAATCCCGTCTTCCGGCTGGATACAGTACAGGCGATTGCCTTCTGATACATCTACGTGTCAAGCGGAGAGTTGCGTGGAGAAATCTCTGATGGCTTCCGTCTGATTAAACGATGGATCATGGAGCGATAATAGGCTAAGGTACCCAACGTTACTTTAATTACGCGCTCTACTGGTTTCTAGCGGCGGGAGAGCAGCGGCTGACAGCGCACCTTAGCGCCCCATGACCCCCAATGAGCCAATAACCGGTCAGCAAGTTCCCAAATGCTACAAGGGTATCCCAGCTAGGAAACTTTCACTGTATCCCATTGGAGACATCTGAAACTCCCATGCAAGCCCGTACAGGGTAATGAATGGTATTATTAGAGGCAGCCGACCAACAGCCAAAAGTTGGTGCATGCTGCAGCAAGGGGCATATGTAACCAGATCATGGCATCGAATAAAGATGTAGACTCAGCGCAACTGGGGCAGGTTTTCTGTGTGTTTGATCTCCCCTCCTCTCGTTCCGCAAGTGCCAGTTCCCGAAACCATCAAAACAGTTCGAGGGCCGCCGCTCAATTCTTACCATGTCTGTATTCCATCACACACTCTCGTTCCTCTTGTTATTGTGTATGCTCTGTGTGTCGCGTGGGCACGCACTGGTCCCAGCTTTTCTTGCTGTGGATCAAACACCATCACCATCAGCCCCGCCTCACAGAAGCGATATCCTGCTCCAGCAACGCGCTATCAGTACTGAGCTCTCAACCTGCGGTTACTCGGATGGCGATCCGAATAAGATACGGACTGCCGACTCGGGATACAACTGCCGTATTGATACGAGCAACGGCATCTGGGGGTTCTGCCCTACCACAGTGATATCCGCCACAGACTGTGGTTTGGCCGGCAGCTGTGTAGACGAACACGATTGTGAAGATGGATGTGGGAAGAGCGGCGTCAAAGGCCTCACTACATTTACGTGGTACGTCTCGAAACCTACATTTGACTCTCCTGTTTACTCACCCCCATTCCCAAACCAGTGATGGCGAGTCTTACTGCTCTACAGCGCTTCTGACCTTTGGCGTGGATCAAACGTACTCATATATCGCCTGTGGCGCAAAGGCTGCCACTGACCACTACTACATCACCCCCACTATCACCACATCCGACATGAGTACATCGACGACTGGATTGGAAGCAACCTCCGGATCTACCGAAGCACCTTCCGCAACAACGGACAGCCCGTCTCAAACATCCGCAAGTGAGTCTGAAGAGACACAATCTCCATCGTCAGACGGGTCATCCACCAACGTCGGTGCAATTGCTGGAGGAGTTGTCGGAGGCCTTGCAGTGATTTGCGGTACCGTCATTGCAGCCATATACCTACTCCGGAGGAACCGCCAAAGAGGCTCAAGGTCGGACTTGCTGGAAGATGGTAGCCCCTTGGGTAAGCCGCAACCAGAAACTCTTCAAGCGTTGAACAACCAATATGAGCTGGAAACACAAGCCCTACAAGAACTGCCGGGCGACACTCGCCACGGGCGCAGGGACCCAGTAGAGCTGCCGAGTTGACGACTATCATGCTTACCTTCGCAACACCGTGTGTACCGAGGACTTTGTGTTACGGGAGGCAAAGAAGATGTGGGCTACGCGTGCCTAAAAATGCTTAATTGATACAAGTCTTACATGGCGGTCAGCGCGTAGTAGTCTAAATAAGTAGCACCGAGAACCGTAAAAGCACTACAATGAATGACATGACTGCAACTGGCTTCTCTAGCAGCCAGGGTGTACCGGTGTAGACTATGGATTGTCAAAAACTCTTTGAAGTATTCATCCGCGCCCACATTGTTAATGACCTTCCATCCACTCTTCAGTTGCTTATCACAGCTGGAAAGTCGGCAAAGTGCTTAAATGACCCCAGGCTTGTAGGTATCGCTAATCGTGCCATTTCCCAGACATGCAATTCGAGTAACCCCGCCAAGAAGTGGGAGTCCAATTCACAGGCTGTTGCGTTGCGCCGCGCTGTCACCTCGCACTTCGCCAAGTACTTTGTCGTAATATCTAGTGATGCATTATTACTAGTAGTTATCGAAAGTTTAGAAGAATGAATTTACTTAAAGGTTGCCCGAGGATGTCTGACTCGATACGGCCGCCTACCCTCGAGATATTGCCGACGGAAAACTCCCTGACAGACCTGAACTTCGATCGATTTTCACCAGTAAGAATGGAGGCCAATAATAAGTTGAAATCCTCTGGCTGGAGATAATTTATAATTAATGAGAAGAAGGAAATTACAGTGAAGCCTGATCATGGGTTGTCGAGAACCTCCGGTTGCGTTTGGCTATAGGTGTACGACCATAACTAAGCTGTAATCAACCGGTTATAAGAGTATGAGATGCTATATGCACTTAACATATCGAGCTAGTAAATATCCGTATTCTGATCGTTCATCGCTTCAAGGATTACAGAATCGACCTCTATTGGGGAAAAAACAAGATATATCCAAAAGAACGTTTCCCAACAATATGAACGATGACTATGTGATTAGAAAATTGTCACATTTGCAGCCTCCTACAGATACCTCTATAGACCATCAGTTTTTGCAGTAACTCACTTGAGCACAGGACAATAACTTCTTTTCTAAGTCAACGGGCATGCGGCAGTTGCGAATCTTCTTGAAGCAAATTCAAAGTGCTATACGTACGAAAGCCTGGTTTCGGTATGTAACTGCGTCAAGTCTGAGTCTACGTTCCAACGCGACAGTAGAAGTCTCTAGTCACATCCTTTCTATTATATATAGCAACAGCTCCATCTGGCCATGTCAATCTACATCCAACATAACAAGTAAGCAATCAAAACTTGTTATCTAAATTTGCCGGAGAATCTTACTGAACCATTGGAGGATGTTGATCTATCAGATCCACCAAAACTATCAAAATACCCCATTTAGCGCATGATACTTTGCAGTAAGCTTCAAGGTGATGAGTTATTTATTTTCTATGGTTGACTTCTAGAATACTCGCAGCCCTGGGACCTGAGGTTGGAGCTATAGACTTTGTCTATTTTTTTTTTACAAACACGATCAATGTTACTGTTGCCTGACGCACGGTGCTAACAGACATACTGACAACGGTACTACAGATCAAAATTATACATCGCTATGTATGGCGTATCAAAACTTTTAAGCTGATAGCCCGATACTGGCTCGGTGGCTCCACACCATGGCCGAGAAGGTCAAGGGCGGTCCAGCGTTCGGATCCAGATGTTAGGTTTAAATGTCCTGTGAAAAGTCGTTGCATCAAGCTTGCTGATACTCAAATGTTCGATTCCTTATCCAAATCGTACCACATGTCGAATCCGCTTCAGTGCAACAATGGGATGATTGATCGGAGTAGCTAATGCTCAAAAGAGCATTAGCTCCGTACCCGGACGGCAGCTATAGCTAGATAGCTGGGGTCAGCTTAAAGTGGCAAGGCATCGGCGATGTTGCCTTAAGCCATGACAGCGAGGAGTAATTTCTCTTACAGCATCACTCAGCTCCAGATAACATGTTCTTCTTGGCTTTCTCCACGCATCCCTTGTTGTTTCAGGCCTATATCCGACTCAGGCCTAGGTATATCCGGCTCATTGGCCCCCTGGTACCTGGAAATCCGATAAAGGGGGAGATCCCTGCAGCATTGATGGATTGGGTATCAAGAAAGGAGGGACCAGGGTGATACAGCGGCATTCCCGCACACCCTACATCTTAATGCAAACTGCAAGGTACCCGCAGAGCATGGCTAACGATCTGCATCCACGGAGAAATGGCACTCCAGTGGGTTTCTGCATTTTCGATTCAATGTACTTTCACTTGCAGTACCTCGAGAAGCCGTAGGGCCTGGTATACGGGTATATATCTAGAGGTGCCTCCGACCTTGGCCTATCACTCAAAGCCAGATTCTCCAAGACCTGGCATATCCCGTTATCTCCACACATCATGGCACGTGGTCTCCTTACACTATGCCTCGGCGCCGTCGCTGCCTTTCGCCCCGTAACGGCAGCTGGAATTGTCCAGTCCGCCGACGTCGTCTTCCATAATGGCAGCATCTACAGCATGGACTCTTCGAATAGCCGGGCAACGGCCATGGCTATCCGAGGTGGCAAGATTTCCCATGTCGGAAGCCAAACGACCGTCAAAAGCTTCATTGGCAATAACACTCAAGTCATCGACCTCAGCGGCCGCATGGCCATGCCAGGTCTGGTCGACTCGCATATGCACGTCCTTTCCGGTGGTCAATTCCTTCTCAAATGCGACCTCAGTTACCAATCGTTGCCACTTGAAGAAGTCATCGCGCACATCCAAGGCTGTATCGATGATGAGACTGATAAGACCGACGACGACTGGATGGAGGTTGTCAACATGGACTACCCCGGCCTTGTGGACAAGAGTGGCTCAGTGGGCAAGACGCAGCTCGACGAGCTCGAAACCAAACGACCGGTGATTATTCGCTCCAGCGATTACCACACTGTCCTAACCAACTCGCGTGCGTTGGAAATGTCGGACATTGATGCCAACACGGAGGATCCCCCAGGCGGCAAGATTGGACGCATCCCTGGCAGCAAAGAACCCTCTGGCGTCCTTCAAGATGATGCGTACAACCTCCTCTCGGGACCCCCGCCGCCTTCCGACGAGGAAAACATCCAAGCCGGACGAGCTGCGCTGAGGTTGCTCAGAGAGGCCGGTATCACCACCTTTCAGGAGGCTGCGGCTGAGGCTGAGCACTACCCCGTGTTCAACGCAATCAAGAAAGAAGACGGCCTCTCTGCGCGTGCATATTTCGACTGGCGACTTGAAGCGCCCAGCTCTTCGTCAGAGATCCAGTCCACAGTTGACAAGGCTATTGAGACGATAAACTCCTTCAACGACAAAACTCCTCTCGGCCCCAAGCCGACTCTCAAATGGCACACTGTCAAGGCTTTCATCGATGGTGTTATCACCTATCCTGCCAACACTGCCGCTCTCATTGAGCCTTACTGGATGCCTACCAACGGATCGGAAGATAAGTGGGCTCCTGACCCTCGCTCACTAGTTGATCCCTACTGGAAGCCTGAGATCCTCACCAAGACGCTCGAGTTGCTGTTTTTGGCAGGTATCGATGCGCAGTTGCACACGGATGGCGATCTTGCGGTTCGCATCGGTCTGGATGCGGCCGAGTCGTTCCGCAAGAAGCACCCCGGACGTGACTTCAAGCTCGGCCTGGCCCACGACGAACTCTCGCATGAACAGGACTGGGCTCGCTTCGCCAAGCTTGGCGTTGACCCTATTGTGAGCTATCAGTGGTCTCAGCTCAGCTCCTTTTACATCCCCAGCACGTTCGAGTCCCTTGCCGAATACCGTCACAAGAACCTCCAGGCATGGGCCAAGTTTGAGGCTGCCGGTCGCCCCCTTGTCTACGGAAGCGATTGGCCGGTGAGTCTCGCCTGCCACGTGGCTACGTGACGTGATATGCGCTGACAGTTATAGATTGATCCCCTTGACGAGTTCCTCGCCCTGAAGGTTGCAGTCACACGGTCGGGTGACCCGGAGAACCCCAACTCCCCTGCCTCTCAAGGCCCCCCTTACGACGGAGTTTTCCCAGGAAGTGCAATCTCCCGAACTTCGGCCCTGCGTTCAATCACCATCAACGGTGCCCGGTTCCTGCGGGCTGAGAAGCAGATCGGCTCTTTCGAACCCGGCAAGCTAGCAGATGTCATTGTCCTGGAGAGCAACTTCTTCGAAGTACCCGAGGAGGAAATCGGCCGACAGAAAGTACTGCTGACCATGGTTGGTGGAGAGGTACTTTATGTTGCCGAAGGACATAGTTTCGGGGTGAAGCCAAAGTTTCCAAATGAGGACGAGGCCAGCTCGAAGCTTGCTCGTCGCGCCGTTGGTGGATTTGGTGCTCAGTCACTTTCGCTTGAACAGAAGGCCAATGCTGCTAAGCTTAGAAAGCGAGGTACCTGTTCGCACAAGCATTGATCGTTCGAAAGCCCACAAGGTCTAGAACTTTTTGAATCGAATTGGGGATGTAGTTGACAGGGGCCCTGGCCTTGTAGATAATTATCTGAAACGCGTACGATATACTCACCGTATAAACTGGAGAACTTTGGACCCTTGGCGTTTCCACTCTGTTCCACTTTTGGTCCATACGATGCTACTTCATAGTCAGACGATTGATTGCGATGCCAGATAGACTAGCATTTGATTCCTGTGGATATGCAGACCAACCCTTGACTTGTCATTGCAATCGTGGATACCCACTTTGCCAAGTGGCCGAAGCTCCCGAGCCCCCACGATAGCAGGAGTTCGGGACCTCCCCAACTTCGAATTGATATCTCCGCTGCATTTGTTCGGATTCTGGTTCTATCTGAAGACTGGCATTCCATGCTCCATTTTTACTCCAACCTTAATACAGTTAGGTACTCCGGAAAGAATGCTGCTTAACCTAAGTAGCTATAAGCTTAATCCAACTAACCGCACGCTTCTTATTGGCACTGCGTCTTGCGTAGTTCATGCATTTTGGAGGTGGCGTGCGAATCTTCCCACTGCCCAAGGGTCTTCTTCCAGAGGGCAAGGGGCTTTTTTTAAAGCCGAGTCATTTCGTCCCCCTTTCTCACATCATGCGGTTCCCCCATTGATCAGGCAGACAGACTGTGCTGTTTTGCCTTTTTCATAAAGGTCTTTCTTCTGTCACTAACCCAAGATTCTCTGGTGGAAGCTTTACCCCCGTCAACTCGAGAAGTTTGCCCTCTGGCCAGCCAGACTAGCAAACTATGGCTCGATCGCCCTCTGGCGCGGCCGTACTGGTAAGTGCCCAATGTGGCGCCTTTTTTTGCTGGATTAGACCCATCTTGATGGATCCATACGATGATTACCCGTTCCGTTGCAGATTGATCGGTATCGCCAAATCGCGCTGATGCTGACTTCCGTACAAGGCCACCATATTCATACTCATTGCTATTGCAACTGTGGTCATCGCGGCTCGTGTCTACTTACGACTCAAAGTACAAAGGCACAGACTACTGCCTGCCGACTATATCATGCTGCTTGCGTGGTGCGCTGCTTGTGCAACAGCATCATTCGACATTGTTTACAGCAAGCATGGAGCACTGGAATCATCCATCAGCTACACTCTCATGAACTACGATGCCGAACCTGAAACGATCGAATACATTCTCAAGGTATGTTTATTCTAACATTTTCCGAATGCACTTTGCTGATTGTAATCGGCTGTTCAAAGATGATGTGGGCTAGCTTGATACCATATTTTACAACATTTTACCTTTGCAAAGCTTCCCTTCTAGCAGTTTATCTTCAGCTGTTCCCGCATATCATGAAGAAACGGCGCATCATGCTCTGGGTGGTCATAGGTTACTGCGTAATAGCATATGTGGTGTCCATATCTCTGCAGCTGTTTCTCTGCTTCCCGATCAAGAGGAACTGGTAAGTTGATATTGACCCAGCATAAATATGAAGCAATATCTAACATACGCCCACAAGGTCTATTGCCGAACCAGAGACGATGTGCACTGAGGCTGTAATAGCTACTGTATTTCAGATCGCTTGGGCACTGCATTTTCTAGGAAGTCTTGCTCGTAAGTTTTGCCCCGTCCAACCCCATCAAAATAACTCCTGATGGCCCTTAGTTTTTGGTCTTCCATTCCTCATCATTTACAATCTCAACATGCGAATGAGGATGAAGATTGGTCTGTACAGCGTCTTCATGCTTGGATTGATTGACATTGCATTTTCTTTAACGAGATTTCTCACAATTCAACTGAGCAACACTGGAGATTTCCGATCCATTACAACCATTGGTGAGTTTGCCTGTCATTAACTTCATTCCACACACCTACGTGCCGATGCTGAGAGTCCATATTTTCTAGAACTATGGAGCGCATTAGATGTGTATATCGGACTCATCGTGGCTTGTTTGCCATCGCTCCGGCCGTATCTGCATCGCAAATTCGGAGCCTCCTCTAATCAATACAGCTATAACACGTCAACCAGACCAACGAGGTCTGTAGCCACCAACAGACCAAGAGAGACCGGGTTTGAGGAAATCGATGACGTACCGTATCCTGGAGGTGGCTCAAATAGGCTGCACGCTGCGAACGTACGCGGCACTCAGGACTCGCCGGATTTGAGCACGGATGATGCATGGAAATATGACCACAAGAGCAACAGTAGCGCTGTTGAGCTGGTTACTATTAATGTCACGGCGCCGGTGGAAGAGAGAAATAATGTATAGATATTATAATACACTTTAGAGAACATTAATAAATCTTGATCTATAAGCATTTTCGCCAGGCGCGGTTATCAAAAACTGAGTAAGGTCATCATATGGCTCATTGAGGTTGAACGTATTCATAGCACTATACTCGTATACTAAACTGGCAGTAAATCTTCCACGAATTCAGATGGTCCATGACTGTAATCCATCGCTGCTTCTGCTAAGTTTTACTCGTTTCTGGGCCAGTCCCCACTTGCATGAGCTCAGCATTCCCTTTGCTGGTGGCATCCTCATGACAATGACCAGGTGACTGGTGAACCGGACCGGCTCAGTCCCTACCCGAAGTCATACGAATTCTTGAGCTACCGTTGCGGCCCAATTCAGTGCTTTACGCAATGACCCCGCTGGTACTAAGTCATGTCTGGACTTTGCTGACTTCCCACGGCTATCTTGTCCTGGCTCAGGCTTAGCATCATACCTGACTGAGCATAGTGGTGGAAATTTCACTGGCCGTGATCAGGAATTGAGAAGAGTCGTTCACGGCGAACGGCCTTCTCTCACTTTTTTAAGTTTATGCTTCAGGCAACAATAAGGAAAAGTGCGCAGGGAACCACTTTGACAGTCTGCGTGGCTCAATGGACGCAAGTTTGCGTACTAGTATATTGATATCAAGTACTAGTATTAAATACAAACCTCACCAAGTGAGAGATAAGCCCCTGCCCCGGATGCGCGATATGTCTAGATATCGCAGGTGGGGGGTGCGGACACGCCCGGCTCGGCGGATTGCCAGAGTTTCATAATCATTTGGCGCTTCCTATCGTGAATATCGGCCACATATCCTGGCCAGCTGCGCGGGCGAATCGTAAACCGGGGCTCAATGCTTGCTACACTCTCCCACGCCTCAGGTCTTTCTGGATTAAAGGGCAAGTCGACCGTCAAGATGCTCGCCAGCCTGTCGCCAAAGACATACGGATTGCATTCATCCTTCGGCACGGAGCTCAAGACACCTCGCGGACCGGGTACTGCAGTATCTGGCCACAGGTCTACCGAGGCGAGATTTTCCGCCTGTTCTAGTGCCTCACAGCACTCTCGCCAATGAGACATGGTCGCTTGAGCCTTTTGGCCTCCCCACGACACGACCCCATCGAAGCATAACGTGCTGGAGGTTGCCGGCGTCATTCCATAATTCTCGAGAAATGATGGCTTTGATTTCCGGCGGCAGCTGCATAAACGCAGAGGCGTGCTGTGGTTGAGCCTGGGCACCGATGGTCTCTCGATCAAGATGCCGAGCACCGGTACCTGTTGATGGTAAGCAGGTTACAAGTCCCAGGCGAAGCGCCAGCTTCGAGCTTATGTCTAGTAAACCCATTTTGATAGCTGCTGAGATAGTCCGTTAGTTGGAGGAACAGTATGAATGGCGGGTTTTATTAATAATTTGGGCGACAATGGGCGAGCAGTGCTCGGTGGCGGGTGAAAGCGGCTGAGCAAATTTCAGGCGGATTTGGTATTGCCCAAGGTAAGGTAGGCAGAAGCTTGACCTGACCAATAAAAATCTCACAGTAGGATACTCCGTCGCCTGGTTTCAGTTCCAGGACCCCTTATTGATGATACAGTGGGGCTCAGAGCGGTAGAAGTAGGAAACCGTGATTGCTTATAGGTGCGTAAATCAGAGTAGTCTAATATTCAGACACGAGTTTCAATAATTTCTTCTAAGCTAATTCCGTGGAATCCCACACCGCTCATCTATTTACAATTCGGCTATTGATTTCTCTCGTCCTCTCTACTGCTGCACCCGGGTGGCAAATCTAACGACGGCTTAACCGAGGCGCTACAGGGTTTAATAAGACTTGCACAGGGTACAGGGGATAACTAGAAGAAGAAGAAGAAGAAAACCAATACTAGTATCAAACTAAGATATGGAAAAGCCCAGGATCTGAACCTACGAGTCTGCAGGCTTGAATTCATACACCAAACAGCCAGCCATGATTGAGCCACCGACGCCCCCGTTGAAGCAATCCTCATATCGGCCTAACAAGAGGTCTGCGCACAGAGAATACGGCACCTCGCCCCCTTGGTTCAGCGGATCCGAGGCATACTGCTCGGTGTCGCCGTCCTCGAGCGTGCACCCTTCCTTCCAGTAAATGTTAAACTGGTAAGCCGTCGCTCTCGTCGTTCCCTGCTCCTGGAAGTGAACGAAAATGCTCGAGTCACCTTTGCTGATCGGTTTCTCATATGTGCCAGCGCAGGCACCCTCAGCGAATGTCTTTACAACGAGGTGTCCGATGTCCTTATGGTCGCCAAACTCATCTGGTGCCCAGCAACTCTCGCCGTGCAACGTGCGGGCCTCTTGGTCCTCATCCACCACCTCTTTCCCGTTATCGATCATCGAGTACTGGAGGGTGCCGCAATAGAGGTCTAATCTACCCGTGGCGAAGGATGTATTGGAGTCGTAGGTGCCTAGAGCAATGTTAGTGGCGGTTCGTCATGCTGCAAGTCTTGGTGCAACGTACAGCTCCTGAACTTTCCAAGAGTATCTTCGCAGATATAGCCCTCGCAGGCGTTCTCCTGGTTCACCTCCAATTGGAATTGAAACTCCCAGCCAGGATAGCCATCCACGCCAAGTTCGGATGCCTTCCATATCTCGTCGAAGCGGTTACGCAACAATGGCTTCGTCTTGCAGAACCCATTCAAGAGCCTATTGCGCGTTAGAGAGTAATCAAGGTAGAGTTGAGGGGTCGGGGGGCATACTCTTTCCAAGTATCACTTTCTACGCCGGCCAGGTTTTCCGACTCGTCGCCAAGGCCGCACTCTACTTCGGACTTTACCTCCTTGCCAACGGGAAAATTCTGCATCGCCTCCTCGACGGATTGCCAGGCCAGAGACCACAAGAAAGGATCTCTCGAAGTTCGACTAGACGGATCGCACGGGTAGCCTGCCCACTCGTTGGTGCACAAGTTGCCGGGCCCTCCCTTGCAGCGGTCCCCGACACATGCAAGTGGAAACTGGCACATCTTCTGCTTTTCTTTGTCAGTACGGTCAGGGATTAAGGGGTCTGCCTTGAGTTTCCACTCTTCTGAAAAGAACCCCCCCAAGCCCCAGAGGACGGCCAGAGCAGCCAGAGCGCCGACGGCCACATACCTCGGTGCTTGTCTTGCCATCCTTCACTAGCTCTGTGAGGCAGTTTGTATCAACGCCGATGGTTGCGGTGCTTGAAGGGTACAAGTAAGTTTGAATCCTCTGTGTCAACAACTTGGGCTCTGCATAACATACTAGTCTTCCTTCACGGGCACATCGACTGGATTGATACCGATTTGGCCACTTGCAGTGGGAACAATGGCATTGACAACAAAATCTCCTTTGCCTGTCAATGTGGCTGAGGGCTCTTGAGAGTCTCCGGGCCGGCCAGAGCAGAGGGAGCCAGATGAAAGCAGAATGACAAGAAAAACAGGGAGAAGTAGTTTTGTCTGCCATCCCGATTAGAAACCATCAGGCACTGAGGAACCGGCGCAGCATTCAACAGGATAGTCCCTGTCTCTTCTGAAACCTGAGCTCTGCTCTCGCGTTGAAAGACGAAAACCGTGACGCGTCTCTACTCCCAGATTAAATATACCGCGCATTGGCCGAAGAGTCTTTTTTTAGAACATCTTCTGCCCGAGATCCTTCAATTTAGGTGTGCTCGGCCTAGACTGTAGACATGGGTTTAGAAGCCGCGGCTGAACAAGTTGATGCCGCGTCCATTATGCCTGACGTGATGTATATAAACGCGATACTCTGCAGCTCCAAAGGCCACTATAGACAACAGTTAACCTCATTCATTACTTGAAGACTCGTTTGGTCAACAACAGACCACCATTCGAGACATGTTGCTGAAACCGCTCATTCTCTTCGTTTTCTCCCTCGTGCAGATCACACTTGCGGTGGAAGAACAGTATCGCTACCTCATCGATGTAGATAGCTGCAGTAAGTTCATAAACTTTCAGCAATGCATTCCTTGGGAGCACAGCCCCTAACAGATAACGTCAGAGGAGGATGGGGTCGAACTGATGCATGGATGGATGAAGCAAGCCATTCACTGGGCTGAAATGGCCTCTGACGCTTTGAGGATGGAGATATCTGACGACCGCGTTCGAACACTGTACAAATGGCTATTCAACAGTGAGGGTTCGAGAAAGTGGGTGCAGGGTGAGTTTGAATTACGCACAACCCTAGTCCGAAAGCTGATGATGATGATGCGATGAGTCTATTACAAAAACATCGCTCGATTTATGCCATACGACAAGTCGCAGATTGAATGGGCATCTGAAAAGAATCAGTTTGACGTTGTAAGAACTCCACTCGATTGTTTGCATCTGGTCTCGTTTGTTGACTCCGACTCGCACAAGAACAAGGAGTGGCAGGGTTTTGCAGCAATGGAGGCAGCGGCGTATGCGAAGAATCTTCTACGTCAAATCCCGCCCAATAAGGTTGAGACCGAGAGGCCTATTGGCGAAGTTCTTACTTCCAGTTAGTATTGCAATTTCAGTTCACACATTCTATCCTAAATATATTAGTCGAAGAAGCATTAGACGGCGTGGTTTTTACGGCAAATGAAACCAAGGATGCAATGGCAATAATACAATCCGACAGTCATGTTACTAGACTCGAGCGCTGTGTGTCTCCGCCAGACTATTCCATCAATGCCAAACTAGCGAGAGCACGCCGTCACGCTGATACCGGAACCTGGTTTCTTGACGGCCTCGAAATTCAGGAATGGAAACGTGGGTTACGCCGACATCTATGGCTATATGGCCTGGTTGGATGTGGTAAGACGGTACTGAGTTCTACAATTTTGGATCATCTTCGGCAAACGGACACCCGCACAACGCTTGCTTTCTACTGCGACTTCAACGACCCAAAAAAGCAGACTCTGGAGAACCTCCTTCGTTCGCTGGCGTTTCAACTTCATCAATCAGGGTGAGAAGCTGCGAGAGAACTTGACAGACTTTTCACATCCCACGAAAATGGACAGAGACAACCCGATACGAGTGCTTTGTCGGCCTGTGTTGGCACAATGATGAAAATCACTGGAAGCGTTGCCGTCGAGCTGGACGCTTTAGATGAGTGTACAGCGAGAGAAGAGCTTCTGCTATGGATACAAGCCTTTGCTTCTGACAAAGTCCAGCTTATCGTGCCTAGCCGGCCAGAAGCAGACCTCCGATGCGGGATCCCTTGCATTTTCGGCGATGGCAACTGCGTTCTACTCGACAAGAGAGCCATCAACACCGACATACGCTCCTACGTCCTGGCAACGCTTGAGCAGAACCGAGAGTTTGTTGACAAGAAGTTAACCCAAGATCTAAGGGAGGAGATTCGCGACAAAGTCGGAGACGGAGCCGACGGGATGTGAGTTTTTGCCCTTTTGATCCACAATACCAAATCATTGCCTGACATTCGTCGCAGGTTTAGATGGGCAGCTTGCCAACTGGACAATCTTGCCAAGTGTTTGGGTCCCAAGGCCATCAAGACAGCTCTCAAGTCTTTGCCACGTGATCTGAACGAGACTTATCGCCGCTTGCTCCAAAACATACCGATGGAATACGAGACCGGCGCGATGCGTCTCCTGCAGTTTCTCGTCTACGCAAAGCGGCCTTTGACTCTATCAGAGGCTATAGATGTGATAGCTACGCAAGTAGACCAAGAATTTCGAGGCTTCGACATTGAGGGCAGATTGTATCGAAAAGCCGACGTTCTACTATATTGTCCTAGCTTAGTATTGATCACTCAAGTCACGATTGGTGACGACACCGTGGAGGAACTTCACCTTGCCCACTTTTCTGTCAAAGAGTATCTTCTGAAGCAAATTTTGCCAGCATCGTCATCACAAAGACCTGCTTGACCTATTTTACTGGCATCAAGGACTGCCAGGGAAAGTTGGGGTGGGTCAATCAACACAAGGTAGATCGGGATTACCCAATGGCAAGATATGCTGCCTCGGCAGAGACTTCAGAAGATATTTTTCAAATAGCAGTCAGCTTTTTACAAGACGAGAAAGAATTTCGGCGGTGGCGTCAATTGTATGACTTCAGAAGTGGGTCGTACAAAGGCCTCAGCCCTTTTCCACCATCGAGACTCTATTTCGCTTGTTTAGGAGGACTCGCGGGGGTTGCAAAAGCTCTGATAGAGGGGGCCAATGTCAACGCGGAAGGCGGCTGGTACGGTAACGCTCTCCAAGCTGCCTCAGTAGGGGGCTACCACGATGTTATGCAACTGCTGTTAGACAAGGGAGAGGATATTGACGCTCAAGGCGGCTACTACGGCAACGCTCTTCAGGCTGCCTCATTGGGAGGCCATCTCAAGGCTATGCAACTACTGCTAAAGAACGGTGTGGATATCCACGCGCAGGGATTATTCGGCAACGCTATCCAGGCTGCCTCAGTGAGAGGCCAGCTCGAGGAGGTACGACTACTACTAGAACAATCGCATAGCGGCATCTCGAACAAAAATCGCAACTTAAAGAAAGGCCGCCGCGAGATTCTGCAGGAATTCAAAGAGATAACTGGAGGCAGCCCCAATCTAGCGTCCTGGAACCGAAGACGCTCGGAGCTAGCGAAGTAGCATAGGTTCGTAGGCTCTACTAATATTGATCGATGCCCTTCACATACACCTATGACCGGTTCCTTAGTGAATGCACTGCTTCGCTATAGCGACTCCTAATCTCAAATAACTCCTGAAACAACTATGTCAACTCCCAATGTCCCTGTTCAATATTCCTATTCATACCCTCAAATAGAACAGATTAAGTCCAAAGCAAAGGAACGCTCCAAAGCTTACGCAGGAGACTTTCAAGTCAACCGACTGGCCAGGATTTTTATGCAAACGAACAAGTGGCGCAGTGACAAGAGAAAGCCAACCGACGGCACAAATTGGGCGTTTAATCAGCATTAACAAAACAAGTCCAGCTCGCTGCCTTTTTTTTGGCAGATCCGAAATGATGAGCGCGGCCAAAGTACTGAACTTTCTGTTGGAGGTGTCTGGAAGGAAGCCTCCACGGCAACATAGTCTGACGGTTACGCTAGCTATCGTACCCGATGCGGAATGTCTATGTCCGGACTACGACCTGGATATGTTTTTCGCAATATTCAAAATGCATTCCCCGTTCGTGCTCCCAATCGCTTCTGCCGCGATGCCCCTACCCTACACCCTCCTTGGAAGCACACTTACTCACATTGCTGTTGCGGCGACGTTCATGCTTCACTGGTCCCGAGCAAAACCGGGGAAGGAAAGTCCCTTTCCTGGCTGGGGGTTGCTTGAACCCCCAAATGAGAGCAGTTACCAAATGTATGGGGCTATGTGCTATGCCAGCAGCCTTCACGCCAGCTTCAGTTGTTTCTGGGCCGTATAATGGAGCAAGGTAGAGGCCGCGATTGGTATGCCCCCACATGACGTCATCTGACAACGGCGTCTGTAAGGCAGCTGGCAAGGAGTATTTATTAATTACACGGTCCATGGCACCTCGCACTTTTTACTCGGACTAAATAAGTCCACTTCCAATCCAAGCTGAACCACAAGCAAAGCAACCATCGAATATCAGGAAACGCGCTGAAGCTCAATTTGACAAGGCAAGGCAGAAGCAAACAGAATGAATAAGGACATGACAACACTAGAAGAAGAGGCCCGACAGCGGCTGATGCTGCAGGCACGGGAACGACAAATGCAGATGCTGGCCGCACGACAACAGCAGCAGCAGCAGCAGCAAGGTACAACTGCAAACCAGATGGGACAGAGACAGACACAGGGACAGCGCATGGGGGAGGCTCAAACAGGAACAATGAGCATGGCCACGGGCTCAGCCATGGCCACACCCTACGACGATATCCCCATCACAGAGGCCGATGACTTGGATCTCTTCACTGGTCGAACCACTTCACAGCCGGATTTCGCCTCGTTTCAAGCTGCCTGCAGGAATGGCCCGCTCTCTGCCGTAGAGTCGATCGTCACTTCTAAGCCTCGCACACCCGCTTTTCTCCATCAAGGCTTAGTTCTCGCGCTCAGCACCGGCAATGTCGAGGCCACCCGCTATCTCCTCGAGAGCGGCGCACCCATCACCCGCCAGACCCCACCACATGTCCTTTCAGCCCCCGACGATCAAAAAATTCCGCTTTTTGAGCTTCTCACGCAGTATGGCTGGACCCCCAATACGCCAGGCTTCTACGGCGCTACGCTACTCCCAAGAATCATCACCAATGAGGCCCTACTCGACTGGTTCCTCGCGCATGATGCAAACCCGAACCTGGGACATCAACGCGATAATCGCGACCGCAATGGCTCGCCTGATACGGACTCTTGCTTAGCGCTCGAGGCAGCGGCATCCCACGGCAGCATCGAATCAGTGAGGAAGCTGCTTAGCGCGGGAGCGCAGATTGGCAACGGAGCGCCCCTATACTTCGCAGCCGGCGTCTGCCCTGCCAATTCAAACCCACACGTCGGCGCAGTCACACCAAGCAAGGAGTTCGATGCTGGAAGAATTCCTATCATGGCGCTGCTGGTGGAGAATGGCGCAGGCGTGAACGACAAGTTACAATCCCGGCATATGAATCCGCAGTACCCAATCGTGAACGCCGTTATGGCGGGGGCTGTGGAGAGGGTGAAATGGCTGTTGAGCCAAGCGGCCGATCCCAACCTGCGAGGCGCGTTCGGCAGTGCGGCCGAGTGTGCGCAGAAGACGGGGGGAGCCGAGATGAAAAGGGTTCTTAGGGTGGACAGGGATTAGTTCCAGCTGCAAGCTAACAGTAGGGCATGAATCCCTAGCGCTGATCCAATGCTTTGCTTACAGAGAGGTCCACGGTTGCGTAACCGCTAAAAGGCGCACTAAAGTGAGAGGTGATACTTGGCTTGGTCGTAGGGCTGACGATTGCAATTTCATCCCGCAGCAGAACCTGGCCGTAGGAACGGGCCGCGAGGGGGATCCCTTGTAATGTAACAAGGATCCATGCAATCAAGCCCGAGACCGCACACCAGACACCACTCCGTATCAGCCAGCGTTCGAATTATGAGAACCGATCCTGTGGCCCCCAGGGGGCCCCAGCATGGTTTTATTTAGTTGAAACGCGGAAGGATCTTGAAGCGACCGAGCTAAAATCTGACTCGGTATCGCGGCATCTATAGTAGCTCTTCATTTCGGCTATGACTGCGAACTTTCACTCTGTTCGCGATATAACAACTACGTAGTATGTACTGGCCGCTCAATATGCTATTTGTTGAATGGCAACCACAGGCCATTGGTCATCTTCTCCCTCCCAGTCACTCCTTCATTATAGACTGCCTCTCAGTCTAGCCATTCCTCACACACCGTCACTCATTTCAATCTATTGCGCCCGCCACACAAGAAAGAATGTGGTCTCACGGCTGGACGGTATCAGGGAGGCGCGCACTCTTAGTGTTGGCCTCGCTGCCTCTATATGCCTCTGCACAGGATGTCGGCCTTGATCCTGCCCTGCCCGTGGCCGAAACCACTACTACGTGAGCCACGTCCGGAACTCTCCCCACAAGAGATACTAACCTGACCGTAGCACCGGTGATGCTACCACCACCAACGGCACCATCTTTGTAGTTGAGACGTCTACCGAGACGTCCACCACAGAGTCGTCTACAGAGTCCTCCATCATTATCGTTGAGGAGACTACAACCTCGAGCTTGATTCCTTCTCCCGTCAGTGACACGACAACGACAGAGGACCCGGTTCAGGACACCACCTCAACTACTGAATTGCATATCGATACTACCACTACGACTGAGCAGTCTGGTGATACCACCACCACTACCACTGCTGAGCTCTCTATGGATACTACGACTACGACTGATCAACCTGTTGACTCCACGACCACCACGACCGAGCTGCCAGTTGACACTACGACCACAACCAGTGAGTCGCTGGTCGATACTACTACGACTTCGACTGAGCTTTCTATTGATACCACCACCACCACCACCACTGCTAAACTCCCTGTGGATACTACGACTACGACTGATCAACCTGTTGACTCCACGACCACCACGACCGAGCTGCCAGTTGACACTACGACCACAACCAGTGAGTCGCTTGTCGATACCACAACTACGACGCAGCTGCCTGCTGATACTACCACGACGACGACGGTTGAGCAGCCTGCTGATACCACCACCACTACTGACAAGGCAGCTGAGACTACCACCACCGCCGAGCAGCCTGCTGACACTACCACGGAGGGTGAACCCGATGCTACCATCACTGATGCTCCGGTCCTTACAACAGCTACAGGTGCTGCTGCCACCTCTAGTATCTCCTCCGTGTCGACCGAAATCTTGGGTCTAGTCCCCATCATCAACTCTTGGAAAGCCGACCCGGAGAACCTCAAGGACGAGACCAAAAACAAGGTCGACAATGTCAAGGATAATATCATCGCCGTGATCAAGAGCTTGGGTGGCGACCCGGATAAGGGATGCGATAATAAGAGAAAACGAGGTCTTTTCGGCGCCATTAGCGACGTCATCAACAGCCTAGCCTGCATCGCTAAAGACCTCACCGACATCTTAGGAGGTATCGTTGTCGGGGATGTAACTGCTGTTACCGGTGTCATTGGCGGAGTCCAATCCAAGACCGAGGATCTAACTGAAGAGGAGAAAGACGATGACAAGACTGACGAGAAGACTGATGAGAAGACCAATGAAGAATCTACGAAACAGTCGACTGAGAATGAGTCCACTACGGCAGAGTCCACGACGACTGAGCCCACGTCGACGACGACCTCTCCCTGTACAGACGACACTGCCGAACACGTCACCATCATCTGCAAGCCGACCACGATCACCGAGGATGGCAATGTCCGTTCTGTCGAGACTTGCTTTGAGTCTATCACCGTTGAAGTCACTGGCTGCTCCGTCACTGAAGCTACCACCGTCCTCTCGACTACGGGCACAGCCGCTGCTATAACCCCGTGTGCTTCGGGCTCTTGTGGCAGCGGTGATGCTTGCCCTATGGGTGAGCTTCCACTGAGCGGCGCTGAGATGGCCCTTGTCTCGACCAAGGTTGATTGCGCCGACATTTCCACTATCACCACTTCTGAGCTCCCCACCGGCCCTAGAGCTTTCGGCGATAACCCGGTCGCAGCACCTACCCCCCGCGCTGAGTCTAATGGCTCCGCTGCAAAGAAGCGGGACCTGTCTCCTCGTGTGTTCATGCACAATACGACCCCAAACCCTTTCTACGTCGCGTCTTTATCACCCGTCTGGGTCAGCCAGCTCGGAAGGGCGTCTGGACACTGGTTCACCTATCCTCAGACCGGCCAGGGTTTTGCAGGTGTTAACGGCATCTACGGCTGCACAGCCGTCATCATCGCCTCCGACAAGGGCGTATATCTATCGCACATCTGGGAGAACCCCGTCTTTATTGATAATGACTGGAACCCCACCGACGATGCGTCCTTCAATGCCAACGCATTCCAAGCTCTCCGGGATGGTACTGATTTCGCACAGAGCGTTACAGATCTGGTTGGTGATGACGCCAACCCTGGTGTATTACACGCGAGCAACTCTCCCCGGATCTTCGTCCTCACTCCCTTCACAGATCTAAATGATCATCAGGGTATCACCACTAGATACAGATACCAGGACCGCGCTCAACAGCTCGCCGACAACCTTGCCGGCGTCATCCCGGGCTCTAGCAGCCAGCTCCTTGGATACACCCGCACCGGCCAGAGAGAGTCAACTGAGACTATTGGTACCTGGGGTCGAGCAATTCTAGAGGTGGACATGTTCCAGTCTTTGATTGTGACCCCCGAGGACACCCCTGGCGGAAGCTTCGCTTTTACCTCAGGTCGATGGAGACTCTGGGTTGAGGATGCGCTCATTACTTACCGAGACTTCTTGATTCCTGACAGCGGCGTTGCTTTGGGTGACTTGAGTCAGCCGCAAAAGCGACAGGAGCCGGATGCCGACGCGTGTTTGGCTGTGAGTCGTGGCAGCAGCACCGCTAGCGAGACTAGTACTACTGCTACTGACTCTACCACCGAGTCCACCGAGACGACTCAGTCCACAGAAACGACCCAGACCACTGAGTCTACCCAGACCGCTGAGACCAAGACTACCGTCGAGTCTTCCACCGACTCCACTGATACAACCCAGTCAACAGAGACTACCAAGAGTACTGCTACGTCTACTATGGAGACCTCTGAGACTACAACCGACTCTACTCAGCCCCCTACAACACTCAAAACCTCTACCATCATCACCACATCCGCTCTTGACACAACCTCAGGTGAAGGAGCAACCACGACTGAGGACACCTTTACTGGACCCGTTCTCTGTGTCAACTTTGGCGGCCCTGGTGTTGCTACTCCTTACTGCCAGTGTTCCACCACCACTGAGGGCCAGACCTTCCTTGCCACCGCCCCTCTGATCTCATCACACTGCAACGACTACACCACCTTCCCCTCTGCAGTCACTCTGAGGCCCACCGACATCGTGACTGAGGCTCCTGAGCCTACTCCCTGGGTTACTACCGAGGACAATGGTGCTATCCTGTCCTACCCCGACCAAACCGAGCTCATTGGTAATGTCATTGGCGGTATCAAGTACACGAGGACTCAGGGAGAAGGCACACCGGTCACCATCCGACCTCCTGATGCTACGCAGACGAGCAGCAACAACAAGGGCTCCAGTCAATGTCACAGCATCGACGATGCTTGTGACCGAGCTATTAGCAAGTTCCAGGACGACTTTATCTATACTGAATTCGCTTCGTACTATACCCGCGTTAAAAGTGGATTCATCATAGTGGCTTCACTTGGCCAGGCTGGTTGTGTTGTCGAGTATGACTGCGATGACTGGTCCCAGGGCGGCATGAACGGAAAGCAGATCAAGGATGCGTAAGTCAACTGTTACATTCATCGTGCGCACATTTGCTAACATCATCAACAGCTATCAGTATCTGAAGGATAACGACGGCGTGAAGAAGTGTGGTACCAACTACTTGTCAAACACATGTCACGTTACTGCAAACTACTGCACAAATTGCAATGAGAGGCATCAGAAGATCGACTAGGGTATAACGCTCTAGGTGTGTAGGTGGGACAACTTTCGGTCTGCCTTCCTCTTTCTACCTAGGCCATGTAAATATATCTATCTTGTTTATTATTGTGGAGGCACCTTGCATTTAAAAGAGCGACGAGCAATTTACTTACATTCTACCTACATCGATGCGTCATCCCAATCCGGCAAAGCCCAGCCAAATAGTGTCTTCAACTCACCTGTGTTTGCACATTGGCTGAATCGTGCAGGTTATCTGGGGTAGAGTCGTTAAGGTAATTAGATCTAGATGGCGCTCTAAATTTAGCGTTGCTGATGTTGCTCAGTTCTATAGCTGACAATTTCAATAAAGAGGCCTAGTCCAGTGCTTAATTATCTAGGCAAATGCGTATCTTAAGTCGAAGGACTAAACTTACCCAAGCTCTTTCGCCCTAGATAATATTACGAATGATAAGAAAAAGCTTTAGGGCAAAGATATTATATTCGAATAAATAGCTATAGAAAGGAGATAGTTAAACTAGTAATATAAGATCTAATCTATTATACAAACCTAGTAATTCGGGCAAGGATAGTTTGGGAGCCTGTCAGTTAAGCCAACTTTCTCACTTGATAGTAAGTTGCTTCCATACCTCCATCCAGATCTTGCAGCCTCTGGTGAACACACCGGAATCTGTATAATCCCAGAAGCTCTAACATCAATATTAGAGTAGCTGCTATTCATAAGAAAATCATAGTTCTCCGCCTTTGTTAAGTCAAGCATGCCTCCACTGTTCTTCTTCCCGTTTGCTAACCATCCCTCAATAGCGCTGTAATCCTAGGTTAGCTTAAAACTTTACGTTTTATATCTAGTATGACCTACCCAGCAATCAAGTCTTCCGTCGTAATACCACCCCAGGCATTATCGTCGATTTCATTTATATTCTCTGGTTTGGTAAAGTACTTATGGTCGCAAGGTGGAGGGCTTCCGTTCGCTGGTGGTGTTTGATAGCCACAGTCTTTCTCATCGCCGTTGGCTGCCAGAATGTAGTACCGTCGGCCTTTGTAGCAGTATCCCGTGTCTTTGCCCGTGCTAGGAGTAATTTCGACGTAATCCAGAGGGCTCACTGCGTTGCAATCGTAGCCCGAATCCATAATAAAGGCTGGAGCTAACCCTGCACCTACCTTCCATGCATATGGAATTAGGATTGCGTACAGAAACTTTCTTATCGACGCTCGTAAGTCGGTTTCCTTGATCGTTGCTGGATTGTTGTTGAACTTTCCATCTGCTATCATGTCGCCAATATACTCTACCGATCTTTCGTCTCCTCGAAATGCTTGCTCTAAGAATTTTGTTACAGCTTTTTGCCACATGTCCGAAAGGTCACCGAGCTTGCCGGCAACCTTGCTCTTTGGAGTCAGCCTCTCGCTATAGTTCGTACAGTCAGTAAAGCGCAAACGTACTCGAGTGGTGAGAGAGCTTCTAATGAAAGACTGACCTGTTTTGGATGTCCTTGGCAATTGTAGCGCCCCAAGAGGCTGAGTTCACAACCAAGTCCTTCCAGTCGTTCGCATTAGCGCCTCGATTCAGCGATAATACACTTCAATGCATGATTAAAATTAATAAGAGGCAAGAACAAGTGTGCTCCATACCACCCAAATGGTCATACGAGAGAAGAGCGTGTTCGCGAGGTTTTCCTTGTCGTTCCCCATGCTTGGCTCAGTATACAGATAGCTGCAGGACTCTGGGCCAAGGAGATTCACTTCGTCTGGCCACGACTGATTCTTGGGACACGAGGCAACATCTAGCATCTTGGAAGCTACCAAAGCCTCAAGTTTGGATCCAGTATCAATGCTACAGGTATCATTAGAATCTGCTACGTCAATAACCACCACGCAGCTCTCTGAGTATCTGTACTCTTTGATTTCCTTTGGAGTTGTTTTGTTGCCTAAGAATCGAAAACGCAAGACTTCGGGAGGGCACGTGCCCTTCGGGGTCATGTCCGGTAAAGAACCATGTGGCGAAGTCAAGAAGTTCATGTAACCTGTTTCCCAGTGTGTGTGGGAACCGGGACTGGGGTTGCATTCTTGTAAGACGGACATGCTCCAGCCGAGTTCCCATTCCGTAGATGTCGAGTTGATGATTTGTTCTGAGCCGATAATCAAGTAGTACGGCTCTACAGCGGGCTCAATCGTCGATTCTCCAGTGTAGTCCCACGTAGTGAACGTATCACTTTCGAGAGGCTGGTCGTCAACCTTGATAGGGAAACTGTGGTTACCGAGTAGAGACCAGGTGATCTGGAACCCATAGCGCCACGCTTCAGCCGCGCCAGTGACGGCAAAGACAACAGGAAAGGGGTAGATGGGGCGGTAGGTCTCGTTCGGCCGGGGGAAGACGACATTGAGGCCAAGGTCGAGGGGGAATGGCCCTGACTCCTTCTTTTGCTGGGACTGCATGCCAAGGGCGGCGAAAGTCCCCAGGAAAGCCATGTTCCAGATTGTTAATACGGTGGATAATCGAGTCATGTCGAGTCTGCTGCGGCACGGCCGAAAGGGTGGGCATACCCGAGGATAACTGAGAGCTTCATTGTTGTGGTTCGGTTGATGCCAGGTTTAGATACAGTGTTGGTTAACCTTTGTGGAGATGCGGGGTGTATGAAGATGAAAAGATCGAGGGGCGGTTGGGGTCCTTGTTGAGAATTTATCTAAAGTGCAGCCTGGGACCTGCATGAGGCTAGGATTTTCGGGCCGTGCTACGTGATAAGGGTTGACAATGACAACAGCCAGGATTACGTGGGTAGCCTGCGGCGTAGTTACGCCAGGTCTTGATCGATCTCAATCGACGGGCTAATTTACCTTGACTGGATGATATCCGATTGGGTCCCGGGTAAATCAACATGCAGGACGCCAAGAGCTTTAGAGGAGCGCCGAGTTCCCGAAGCCAAGACAGATCATTACCTGCGGCGCAGCATAACGCGGAGCTACACTTCCCAGTGACCTGTTCTTAGTCGGGATGGTGTGAGGGTGTTGCGATGGCTGATATTGGATTGGGAAGGTTCGTCTCAACTGCGGTGCCCAGTGCTTTTGCAAAACTCTAGTTGGCGGAAAATTATAACAAACTTTGAACGGCGTTTGGAGCGAGTTCATAGGGCTCGTGCTCGAAAATAGACGGTTTCCAACCGTAGCAATGAGGTTATAAGATAAAGCCAAAGCTTCACAATTTGAAATCAAGGTCAGTCACTACCGACCGACCCATACTTACACATTGTTTCCCCAACCTTGATTTACTGGGAATATCTCTCATGATGAATCTCTCTCGTATCTTTTTGATATTTACTGCGTCTCTGTTTTCTCAGACTATATGTGTCTCTGCATCTCGTCGCAACACACGTGACGAGACTCCGTCCTTGCCACCGGCCCCAGGCACCATCGAGAACTGCGCATAATGGTACGACAATGATGGTTCTCTTCCATGCGACTTGTTGCCTTGGGCGTGGGGCATCTCGTTGGATGACTTGCTGAAATGGGTCAGTTTTACTAAAGGCAACAGAGTATTAGCTATTGAGCCGCCTGCTAAGTCTGTTTCAGAACCCATCCATCACGGCTTCTTGCGAAAACTTCCAAGAAGGGTTCTCGTACTGCATTGCGGAGATGCCAGCCCCCACTACCAGCTTTTCATCAAGCGAGCTTACCGCAATCCATTCAACTATAACCCCGCACATCCCATCCAAAACAACTCCTACGAAGACCACCACCACCACATCCGCAACTACCACTACTGGCAATGGCGTCGAGACCCCAGATCCAGTTCAGCCTGGTATCGCTACCAACTGCAACAGATTTTACCTAGTCAAGAGGGGGGATGGCTGTGCCGATATCGCATCCAGACACGGTATCACTTTGGCTCAGTTTACAACATGGAACTCTAAGACCGGCACCGGCTGCGCCGGACTGTGGGCCGACACATATGCCTGCGTATCAGTCATCGAGCATAAAACTACGCCTACGCGGCCAAGTACCCCCACTAACGGGATAGAGACGCCTTCACCCATTCAAAATGGCATTGTTAAAAACTGCAACAAGTTCCATCTCGTCAAATCAACAACAACTTGTATATCCATCCAAGACTACTATGAGCTGCAGTTGACCGACTTCTACGCCTGGAACCCCGCCGTTGGTAAAAATTGCCAATCTCTCCTTGTAGACTACTACGTCTGTGTCGGTGTCGTAGGATGGAAGCCTACTCCAGCCCCAAGTCCAAGCCCAACGACCCCTAGCAATGGCGTCTCGACCCCCTTGCCGATCCAAGCCGGCATGACAAAGAGCTGTAACAAATTCCACTTGGTTAAATCGACAACAACCTGTGCTTCGATTCAAGACTATTATGGGATTTCTTTCGCGGATCTATACGCTTGGAACCCTGCTATCGGATCTAAGTGTACGTCTCTATGGGCCGACTATAACGTCTGCGTGGGTATTATCGGGCAAAAGCCGACACCAAAGCCGACACCAAAGCCGACACCGAAGCCGACACCTACTAAACCGGGCAATAGCATCTCGACGCCTACACCGATCCAAACAGGAATGCTTAAAACATGCAATAAGTTCCATCTGATTAAGTCGACTACGACCTGTGCTTCAATTCAGGACTACTATAGGATTTCTTTTGCAGACTTCTATGCTTGGAACCCTGCTATCGGATCTAAGTGTACGTCTCTGTGGGCCGACTATAACGTCTGCGTGGGTATTATCGGGCAAAAGCCGATACTAAGTCGGGTGACAAAGAACACACCACACCTAAGCTATATAATTGCGTAGTTGTTAAACCAGTGACGGTCTAATAAGGACGAAGGCACTGCGTTTTATACAAAAGCACCTCGTTTAGTAAGCGTGCCTTATCA
>JADBHU010000389.1:0-19342 GCA_017140155.1 Fusarium devonianum | reverse complement strand
GGCTGTTTTCTATCGCGGGGACAATCACCCAAGTGCAATGTCGTCCTGGATGTGGCTGTGCTGCTGCTTCTTGTTGGTTCACAACCACACCCATCAGAGTACTAGTACCTTTGTACAACACTACTTTTCACTCGTGCGGAATACGCTTGTACACGCTGCTCATGAGCTGTCCCGGCTCAACCAGGGCGAGCCAACGGTGCCCAGAGCTTATCTGTTCGCTGGCTTGAGGAGTGAGGGCCCAAAGCCGTCACAATCAGACCATTTCCCACTACCGCTTGTCCTAATTCAGTCTGGCTTAGCGACGTTTGGAATGCGCTTCGCGCAAGCCATGCAGAGCACATTGGAAGCGGTCGCCGAGGCCCGTTCTTCTAGCTCGGCTGACGTTGTTCTGCTGGCCATTTGCCGCCATTTCCCGCCGTTTCCACATTAGATCATCACTATCCGCGCCTGATTGAGCATCGACAGGTGGATGCTTTGTCTTTCTCTTGCATCCCCTGGTCTGGCAAGTGTGGCTCCATGCACCGCCTCACAATCGGAGAGGCGACTTGGTGACGAAAGCCACACGTCGGATCTAGCCATCGGGAGGATCATGAAACTTTCATCCTGATGCCCAATACTCTGGACATCCCCCCTCCATAGCGTTTCGTTTTGTGTCGATCATCTTTGTCAACTTTGTAGGCTATCCTCATTCGCTCCTCTGGCTAGGGATGTGGCTGGATGTGTGGCAATGTGGCTTGACGCGTGGCTTAGCTGACGTGGCTCGTTCGCCGCTTCCCTCCTGCTGTCTCTTTGCCTTTGGTCTAGGGTTGCGAACTCGCTCGCTGTTTTTCCCTAATGACACTCATCTCAGTTCTTGTCACGATGGAGAATCATGTCCGTCACGGTCGCCCATGCCCGTTCTACCAAGAATGGTGTCTGGATTTTTTCCTTTTTGTTGACATTCTAGCATGCCAACGGACATGCGGATGACCACTCCGTTAGGTTTTCAAGCCGTTCAAGAACAGACAGCTTGACCCAGCAGAGTACATACAATCAAGACCTTAACTACTAGTAACTATCGTCCGAGACGACTATCTGCTCCAAGGTTGCAGCATATTCCTTACATTAGATCGACTCAGGGGTTTTCAAGACGAGCATATACAGCAAAGACACCCAATTGGCGAAGAATCTGGCCCGTCGACCGCTTCACCTGCTGCTTCCGATTACTGACGAAGCTCCAGCTCAAAGGAGAACATTACTTTCAAGAATCATCAGAATGCAACAAAAGAATTCCAGTACCTGGCAAAGTTGATGTGTAAGTCCATAACAAGACATCGCAACCCGCACAACTTTGTTCAGCATTCTTGAACGCATTCTCTTCCACGGCTATGCATCGAAGGACTTGCGAAGCAGAGCCTGTTGTCGCGAATCGACGTCGCCTGGAATGCTCCGGATTTGTTTTGAACTGAGCATCCAGCGCATCCTAGGAACTTCACCCCTGGGAGCGGTGATTACCTGCACCTTACCAGGATCATCCTGTCAGGTCACATCCACGACCACCTTGGAGGGTAAGCCCGGTCCTGGTCAAGCCCTAGGGCATAAAGGGACTGCATGTTCAGCTACGGATACAGGAGTACGGAGATGCAGCATAGTCTCTTTTTGAGGCAGCTGTGGAGGTGCTGGTGGGGACAACACATCGAGTCAAGACATAATCACAGCTTTGTTATCATCGTCGGACATATGGCACAGGGCCAAAGTTCCAGGCCTGAGCTTTCGGTTCGCCTGAAAAGCTTCTTCCCTGGCCCGAGCCGCCCAGCTGGTTCACAGTCTCACACGAGAACGATACAGTTACCTTACGTCATTGTTGCTTTTGCTATTGCGTCGAAGACCATGCGCATGCTCCCCCTCCTTTTTGAAATCGAGCTATTGCGATCACGCGGGACCATTCTTCAGCCACATGGCAATGCTCCAGTCCTCTTCTCGTCCTCAGATGGTTCAACTCACATGAATCCCAGAGCTCCGCACTTCGATCGTCACACATAAGCTGTGGCTAGTGACCTGGAAAGACCTGCTGGCCCTGCAACTGGTCGGGTATAACACTGCGTGGTCTTCGGAAGGGTTAGCGCGCCATGTAACGCTTCCCCAAACTCTCCTGCGATCTTCTCCTGGGATTATTCGGGTATGTCTCCTTCCGAATGGAAAGGCCGACGACATGGTACAAAAGGATGGGCTTCCTTCCTTTGTCACCTCTGACAAGATGCAATATTTGGTATGCCATATCTCGGACTCCCAAGGCATTGTCAACTGTCGATCATGCTCGAAGCACCGCTCTTCCATGCAAAACCGTCGATGTCGATCGATGCAGTGTCACTTCACGCACCCCACAGTTAACAATTGGCTCGTGATTGCATGCGGTGCTTGGGGTGGCCGGAGTGAGACAGACGTCTTTCAGTACAGTGACACGGCATGTCTTCAGAGTACGGACACTTGCCGAGTACTTTACGGAGTACGGAGCATCGCGATAAAGATGCTAAGCCGGAGCTTTGTCCACGAACCGCCCCGTCCCGTCAGACGCGCGGTTGAGTCTTGCTGCGTTTTCCAGGAGCATCCTGGTCAAGGCTCTAGTGGAGATAGAGATCACCCCTGCAAGGCGTGTAACACGAGATTGATGCCATCACGAGAATCGGAGCTTTCCAGCCACACTAGAACCACCAACCCGATGATGTCATCGTCGCTATCCAAAAATCATTCCTCCTCAGTCCAACCTACGAGGCTGAAACTGCTAAGGACAGTCCACCTTTCCGTCATCCGGTCCCACGCTGGTTGTTCCCCAAACCTCTTGGTTGGGACGAGATGATGGAGTACGTACTTGCAAGGGTTCAGTAGACCTACGCCAGAAAGAGCAAAGAACAACAACATGGGCGCACGTATCAGGACTAGAGCAGCCGACGTGGCATCCATCTGTCCAGCGGCACCCGCTTCTTGACCTAGTGTCGGCTCCGAAACAGAAGGCGGCGGTTACAAATACTCATTGAAGTGCACACGACAAATGCCGCTACAGTGGCGCGTCGTTCTGAAACGAAGGGCCAGCTACTCCACCCGCCGATTCCGATGTACGAGATTTGTTATTAAAGGGAGTAACTCGAGCGGCTTTGACGTCATTCAAATGTAGTCTTTCGGTCTGAAAAAATCGGCGACCTTTTCTTGAAATTAAGGTACAGCACCTTGAGCCAGGACTCAGCCCAACGTGGAACAACGGCCGGGGTAGCGCCCAACCGTTCATCTTACAGTCGCTGTGCCGTTCCCCAGGCGAATCACACTCTTCGCCAATTGGTGGAACTTGACTTGATCTCTTGGTAACGGTAAGACGGCACTTGTGCTCTACTGCTTCACCCTGTTATCAGGGACACGCAGTCAAGCTCGCCTACAAGCCTTGATGCGCCCGGCCCAGACCGAACGGCGCGGTTCTTCCTTGCCTGGTCATTTTCGCGACTGAATTAACGAGAAAACATAATCTCCCCCAATTCACTCATCAGCAGGAGCACCCATCAAAGAAGTATACGATACGCCCTGCGTTGATCCTGCTGGGATGGCGCCGCACCCTGCAAGTCGGGGGTTGTGGTGCTACCCTAATATGAGCTCTTTGCTCATAGAACCCCTACAAACTCCCACGAACGAACGACCGCTCCGTGCCTCTTCCCAGTAGTCAGGGGTTGTATCCAATGGATGGGGGTGCTTTGCACCTGGCAACACCTTGCACTGGTGGTCCGGTCGTTTGCAAGAAGTTAGGAACCCCTAGATTATTCGGGCTCATCTTCCACAACGACTACGTACCGCGACGGCATGCTTCGGAATGGCAAAATGGTCCCAAGGCTCTTTACATACACTTCAGCCCTACAGTCTGGAGAGCGTCTACCGCGATGACTTTAGCAAGGTATTAGCGTAGGTACTTGTGTTATCGGCGAGGGACTTGACGATGATAGGTTTCTTACCATTGATCCCGCTTTGAGCCACGCCTCTCCTTCTCACTGTCTAGTGCACTGCCGAGTACATCACTATCAACAGCAGCGCAAGAGCCTGTTGATAATACTGATCGTCTCCTTAGTGACGCCCGGGAGTGCCTCCTCGTATCGCCAGCTAGCGACGCCTTGAGCCAAAGTCGACGATACAGCCGAATAGTCAGTCCATGATCTTCCATGGGTCTCTATTCAGGGTCTTTCCAGAAGCACTCGACAACGCAGGGCTCAAAGTTTGCCCGGGAATGCTATGCCAAACACGGTACCAGTGGGGATGATCACTACATCATTGCACGTCCTACCCGTGCGTCTCTGCCATCTTATCCACGCCAGATTCAGCGGCATGACGTGAAGCTGGCGTTTGGAGATCCCCAATTCTCCACGTTTTCGGTCCCTGATCTGTTTCCCGCTCTTTTAGGGCTGCGAGGCTGCCGGTGAGGCGGGCTGATCGCTACTCTGAAAGGTATTTCAACGCCGACGAGCGATGGCGCGTCGTCGGTGAAGCGAGATGATGCATCGGAGGTGGCCAAGATAAGGGCATGAAGATTGAGTATTTTTGGAAATGCTATTTTTCTCTCGAATATGCTAATCCCTGCGTGTTAAGCTTCGGGTTTATCTGGCAAGGGTTGCGGTAAGCTTTCGTTGACGTCGCAGACGGTCAATGCAACTAACATGAAGACGTCGGCCATGCAACCATAGGCGATAATTTACCCTGAACGAGCGTCTCTGGGAATTCTTTGGTAGGCAAATGATGTGCGCCGAATACGAAGGTTTTCGGGCTAAGCCGTGTCGCTAGCTCTGCCATTTGAAGCACTTTGAGCTACTTGGCGAAAATCGAGGACGCTGAGCAACACGACTTCTAGGGGCCAAAGCTATCGAGTCTGCTGTTCCAAGTTCATGAGGCAATAGGACTGAGGCTGTTAGCAGAAGTCTAGTCATTCTAGGACTTCACAAGCCGCTGGTTTGATGAATTATTCCCGGGAGAGCAGCCCTCATATTTACATTTGTATGAACGGGCACCGGACGAGATCGCACTAGCAGACTCGGATTGGGTTCAGGATTAAACAAAAACCGTCACGCATATTTTGCGGCAGAACGCTGTCTGAGCAAAGTGTTGACTACAAGCTACTCCCGACTGTTGCAAGAGTCCAAGATCTGTCCTAGTTTAACGCTTCTACGGTCATGCATTCGAAGAGTTTCCCGTTGGCACTGACTCTTGTATACATTGGGGATGGGCGTTAAATAGCAGGCGTCCTCAATGTAGACAAATAATCTTCGCGTCTTTTCTCTATGGACTTAGGCAACTACGTGCGAGACAAAGGCAGTTCAAGGAGTGTTGACTAAAAGCCATAGATCAAGCTTTGGCCAACCAAGTTGCTGGGAGGCTATTGTATTGATGGGGTACGGGTCAGATTCCTGGCACAACTAGGTATCTTTAGGATTCATCTAGCGCACGGCAATCCTAGGCTCATTCCCATGCTTTGGATTACTGTGGCAAGATGCACCGCATTGGTTCCTGGTTCACCAGTTAGCACCAGGGATGATGCCACAGCCTGAGCACTCACAGTGAAACACGCCACTATGATACCTCCAAAGGGGGGGCTGTTTTCCGAGGAGACAGGATCGATCACTGGCCAAGATTTTGGACGATAATGTGTCACTCAAGCAGATATGCTGTATGTAGCCGGGAACGCTTGACTTGTTTGTCAAAACGTGGATCCGTAAGTTTGGGTTGGGTCCATGCGTGCCGCCTTATGCTTAACTAAGGTACCTTGATTAGTTTATACGGAGTCTACCGTCGGTCGACAACATACAGTTGTTGAAGATACGGTGCTTTTGCCCATACGATATCCGAATGAGTGTGGCGGTTCTTGTGATTTAGACCACCTCGTATAAGAAGTTATATGAAGGTTGCGATCAAGGTCAAATTGCATGTCCCAAGGAATAACACAAAAATAGTAAAGAATAGGAGAAAGTTGGGAACTTTGAGGGCAGTACTACATGGTTCGCAAAGGGTACTCCAATGAGATAGGCCCAAATATCTTTGCCCGTCAAAGTGACCATGAGGCTGAACATATGGATGAGGAGAGTCGAGCAACAAGCCTGGGAGTCTCATTGGACCTTGCCACACCAACCAGGAAAAGCATATATTCCACCAGTGAGAAGCAGGAGATTGCTGATGCAAATATTTCCAGCCCTGATACAGCATCGAGGTGTGCGGCTAGGACAATCCCCAATAGCCAGCACCAGAATCGCCTGCTCCTTTTCCCACCACTAACCTCATCGATAGATAATGCAACGGTTGTTCGACATGGTTAGCGGCCGCATCGGGCATGCTCAAAGAGAATGATACAGGCTTTCACACAGCAAACTATCCCTTGGAAACCCAAGTAACACGACCAGATTGCAAAGTCATGACTCTGTGGAAAGCTAGCGTTCTCTGTAGTGAGCCTCTACCGAAGTTATGGCTGTGATGGGGAACACGCGATGTTTGCAGCACATTCATTTCCCCGGAAAGCGCCAGTCAGCAATAAGCGCAGCCAAGGATGGGTTATGATGGTCCCACCCGCCTTTCAGAATAAGAAACCACGAGATGAGGCGATGAAGAATTTTTAACCGCCAGACACTTTTTGGATTTTCAATTTGCACATCGCAAAATACCCACCGGCGCGGAAGCGCTGTTTAAGCCCGACCGCTGCAGAGCAGACTGGTACTTCTCTGGCCCAAGTCATCGAACAGAACGCAAATGGCTGAGCGGCCAAACCCCGTAGTAGTCAGGGTGCATCGAAAAGGTATATACGCCTGCCGCTTTTCAAACCTGACGGGCACACAGAGTTATGCTTAAAGCCAAACAGATGAGCCCCAGGCGTGGCAGCCCGCTGTCGACCTTCTTGTCCCGGCCTTTCGAACCGATCCTCTGTTCTCGTGGGTCTTCTCCGAAGACCCAGACGATGACAAGCGCCAGGAGCATCTCCGCGTATTCCTCAAGCCCGTCGTCAGGGCTGCCTTTGTCTGCGGCGGATCTGTCCTCGACGCAAAGGACTGGGGCTGCACCATGGTCGTCTCTGAGCCGGGACAGGACTACGATGGCTTGGTGACTCTGCTGAAATGTGGCGCTATTCCTGCGACCTTGTCTGGTGGTATCCGGCCGACACATGTAAGTCTCATCAAGGCTGATATGGAATGAGGCGATACTGGAAGATTAGAAAGCTCACATGCTTCGACAGCGCCTGCTCGTGCAGTATGAGGCATGCATTGACAAGATCAGAACCAGGATCCTGACCAAGTCCCGAGTCCGCGACTGCTTCTATGTCTTCATCACGGCAACAGAGGCCTCGCACCGCAAGCAGGGCCTCCTGAGGGTCCTGACAGAGGACCTGTTCGCCCGTGCGCGCGAGGCGGGTAAGCCAATATGGCTGGAAGCATCATCGCGGTATTCGCTGAGGCAGTTCTTGCGACTCGGGTTCGAGCTGGTGGAGGATGTCTGGATGGGCAAGGGCAAAGTGAACGCCGAGGGCCGGAGGGAAGCCGGTGGCGAGGGCGTTGTGGTCGGTTGTATGATCTGGTGGCCCGAGGGTGTAAAAGAAACATGGACAAAGAAGGACTGAGAGGTCTTGTCACTCAACGTTGGCAATCACAGTAATATCGCACTGCATCAGCCGCGGCATCACCGGGACAGTGCTCGGTTGCAATCCACAAGTGGCGTGATGCAGTGGAGTTCTGGACATCGCCATGCCGAGAACCCCAGGATTCCCCAGATCTAAAGATCCAGCACATTAACTTTAACCAGACCACGCACTCTCCATAGCCCATCTCGAGAATTACTCCATGTCTGCCCCCAAGGCCGTTGGTTCATGCTGCACTGGTCTTTCGAATGTCGTGGCGCCGAGAACGTCGGCCCGGCCCCGGAGCTGCAATTGCGGGTCAAGTTCGTCTTGGGCCTGTTTGTCAAGATAACCACAGGGTCTTGACAGCCAAGCGAGTTGAGCCGTGCTACAACGGCCTCTCTGTTGCGCGACATTGAGACCGTCATTGACTTGACCAAGCCTTGCACATCGACTCCCCGCAGTGAAGGCGAGCTGCAAGCCACCTCGTGCTGCTTATTAGTGAAGGGTTTGGGCGCAATCCGGCCGAAAGCGGGCTTCGGCACCGACTCGGTCAAAGAGGCTGATCGGCGAGCCTTAAACCGTAAGGGGAACGAAGATGGCCTTTAGGCTTCAAGAAGCGGCACCATGGCCCAACAGCAGCCGTGTCGCCGATTATTGCTCTCTAAAAGAAGAGTCAGGCGTCGAATGGAGCCTCCCTTGTACGTAGTAATTCCGCTCTCGTGCTTATCTGGTCCAAGGGAGAGAGGCATCCGCTTCCGCAACGTGGGGCGGTTCCACATGGCAGGGGTGGAGATATTGGCTTCTCTACACTCTGAGAGGACTAGCTGCTCAGATTGTTCATTTCCGATGTTACGTCCGCAGGAAAAGGTCGAACCGGCAGCAGCTTCTGGATGTTCGGCACCGGTGCCGCACCGGTCGCGCGAGGGGGAGACCGAGAAGTAGCTCCTCTTTGTCAATCTTTCCATTGCCCTCCCTCTTGGATGTAGTTCTAATTCTGGCAAGTCTTGTCTCGCCAACAATCTCTGTATGTTGCCAGTCGGACGGCTGTAGTAGACTCTGAATTCTATTCCGGATCTCGAACGAAAGTTAGCCGTCTTGGCTTAGAGCATGACGACAGTCGCCTAGTGAATTTGATCATCTCATACCATCGACTCAGATAGCCCAGTGCGCGACAACCTGCACAGGTTTCGGTACCAAGGCCAACATTATGACTGGGGACCTTGAAAAGGCATCGCCAGATGTCGCCGCCGAGACTTCGTCGTCTTCAACAGCCGACTCGCCCATCTTGGAACCCATCAAGACTACCGACACGCGCCGCAGCCGACAACACAGCGCTGCCACCCAGCATCGACAAGATTCGGACGTCTTTGAGGCTCTCGAGCATGCCCTGACCCCGGATCTAGAGACAGAGGCAGAGCGAGATGCTCGCGAGCCCATCGCCTACACCAAGACCGGCACCAGCGTCGCCAGCGTCGCATCCAGGCTGCCTGATTTTGAAATCTACTTTGAAGAGGGCGACCCCGAGAACCCAAGGAACTGGTCCCGATTGTATCGTGCCTGGATCATCGTCGCCGTCTCGTATTCGACCTGGGTCGTGGTTCTGCTCAGCACATGCTACACAGCGTCAATTCCCGGGTTGGCAGAAGAATACGGGGCAACGTCCACGATCGCGACTTTGGGATTGACGACGTATCTGCTGGGTCTTGCCGCGGGAAGTCTGATTGTAGCGCCTATGAGTGAGCTGTATGGTCGCCGAATGGTCTACTTGGGCTGCTTGAGTGTATGGGCGTTGCTCATCCTGCCGTGCGCCTTGGCAACTTCACTGACACAAATCATCGTCGTGCGATTCTTTTGGTAAGTGACCCGCTCCGTGTAGTTACCAAAGATTTTTCTAACACCAAGTCTCAAGTGCGCTCTTTGGCGCAGCAATGATTTCTAACAGCCCCGGAACCATTGTCGACATCTCGGATCCCGAGTATCTCGCTGCTGCGATGTCTATGTGGTCGATTGCGCCCCTGAACGGACCATCTACCGGGCCCATCATCGGAGGTTTCGTGTTCCAGTATCTGGGCTGGCGATGGAACAACTGGATCGTCTTGATCCTCGGCGGCGCTGCAGTCATCATGATGCTCACGGTCAAGGAGACGTATCACCCCGCCATTCTGAAGCGCAAAGCCGCGCGCCTGCGCAAGGAAAACGACGACCCGCGGTGGTGGTGCCAATACGATCAAAGAGTGTCGACGTGGCATCTGATCAAGCTCAACATGAGCCGGCCCTTCAAGCTGGTCGCGACGGAGCCTATTTTGTGGTTCATGGACATCTGGTGAGTTGCAATGAGTACTGAGACTGGGTTCACCACCTGTCTCAGCCGTCACCCCTCGCACATTGTTCGATAGCTCTGACCGAAACCTGCAGGATCTCGTTGATCTACGCCATCTTGTATCTCTGCTTCGTCGCATATCCCATCGTCTTTGCCCAGCACCGGGGCTGGGACGCGGGCATGTCAGGTCTAGCGTTCGTCGGCATCGGCGTAGGAACTATGCTCGCCATCTTCGCAGAGCCTCTCCTCCGCCGCTTGATCAACTCGCAGCCTCGAGATCCAGAGACCGGCAAAGTCCAGCCCGAGGCGACGGCCCTGGTCATGGCCATCGGCGCCATCCTCACGCCCCTTGGCCAGCTCGTCTTCTCTTGGACATGTCTCCCCAAGACTATCCACTGGGCCGTCCCCATCGTGTTTGGCGTTCCTTTTGGGGCTGGAAACACGCTTTGCTTCATCTACGGCTCCAACTACCTGGCTGGTGCCTACTCCATCTATGCCGCCAGCGCCCTTGCCGGCAACGCCGTGATTCGAAGTATTGCGGGTGGCGTCTTGCCCCTAGCTGGACCCAAGATGTATGCAGCCATGACTCCGCAATGGGCCGGCACGCTTCTGGGCTTGCTCGAGGTGGCAATGATTCCGATTCCCTTCGTGTTCTGGCGGTACGGAGCCAAGATCAGGGCAAAAAGTCCTGCGATCAAGGCATTGCGAGAGGAGCAGGACCGACTTGATGCGAAGCGGGCCAAGCATCACAGGAGGGTGGAGAGGAAGAAGATGGAAGCGCAGGGTGGCAAGACAGATGAGGCAGTTTTAGAGAGGACAGCAGAAGCTCCACCAGGTCAATAGAGTTTGATCGGTTGCCTCGCTTGTAGGCGGTAGATTCCAGCAGGAGCTCTTACGGGAGCTCTTGCCAATTCAGCATGTTGGAAAAGCCCCGTTTTTAGAACGGTCTGTGACACTTTCGACGCATTCCCTTCATTCCCGTTCACAACTAACGCCAGCGAAAAAGAACAAAACAAACACTATCAACAAAGCCAAAAAAGAAATATGTTGCTCAATCCCGAATCATTGGAATTTGTATAGGAACAGCCCGATGCGGGGGTCGAACCCGCAACCTTGAGATTGTGTACTCGTAAGAGTCTCACGCTCTACCGATTGAGCTAACCGGGCCTCGAACCGAGGCTTGTTGTTGAAGACCTCGCAAACTGTTTGGTACTATGTAGCTGTCTGCTATTGAGCTTCAGAAACTCTTCAATATCCTCAAAGTACAGAACTTCTCGAGCCACCTGCACCTTCGGTATAGCGAGTACGAGGTCATCAAATGTGACTTTTCAGACGTGCCAGCACTTCTTTTGTCATAGAGAGCCGGGTGCAGGGGCATGTACCTCTAATATGTGCCTTGTAGACTTTACGACTATCGGTCAAGAAACAGCAGGGCTTGACGGCTTTCCCTCGTAGATAAGTTGGCCTTTTTTAATCTAGCTTCATCACTTGAGCGTACTAGGTATATCTCAAAATCAAACAACCGCCACCGTAGTGATTTGTCAATTCGCCGAGCTACGACTTATATATCCAAGTGGAGGAATAGGTATTCCATTCATTTTTACATACATCGGCACCTCACCTACACATATCGAATATACCTATCCAAAACTCGAATTACGTTGTAGGGTAGGCGACTCGTCTATCGACCCACAGACTCACAGTTGTCTCTCCAGTTGTGCATCTTATTTAGGGGCCGAAGTTGCTCAATTGGAAATAGGCCAACACATTGTAGCTATCGTGCACCTTTGGTCGAGCAATTCTGCTCTCCCATAAATCGTCAAGCAATGTGGCTCGCCACAGAGGGGCATGATATATAAAGAAACCCACTGCTGCAGGAACATTCTTGATTTCTTGTCTGATTTATCCATCGTTCGACCATGACACGCCGGTCCCAGTCTCCCATAAACGGATTGACTTTTGAAATTCCCCGATAGACCACTACCAAGGGCGAACACAAAGTTGGCCTATCCATGCCGTGTAGTTGTCCAACAAAGTACATCCCAAGATATTGGTGAGGGCGCAGGGCCCTCCCCATTGCTTCTTTGTACATCAATACCCGCAATAGGCTATTCAGTAAACCCATTTATGTCACCGACCCGAAACAGTTACCCATTCAATCATCGTCAGGTAACTCCTAGTTATCCTTCTCCAACTGGTCTAGCTCCTTGAGCACGGATGACTTAGTGTTGATCTTCTTCATCTGGGTATCCTCAAGCTTTTCACCGCCCGCTAGACGCATTTCAAGGTCCTCGATGGCACGGACCTTCTTCTGGAGACTGCGAATCTTCTTGGCGTCCGGGTTCTGAGCAGCATCGTTGGCAGGGGCACTAGCCGGCTGCTGGGGCGCGTGGTTTCCGTTCCCGTTTCCACGGTGCGTGTTGCTGCGGCTGCGGCCCTGGTTGTTGCGGGACTGGCTTCGGTTCTGGTTGTGCGCGCGGCGCTCGGGGCTGCGTCCCTCACTGCCGGAGCCAGCGCCAAAGTCACGAGGAGGGGGAGCCAGGCTAGCTCCACCGTTGGGTTCGCCCTGAGGACGCCCCTCTCCCTGGTTGGTCTTCTTGTTGCGCTTCTTCTTGTTCTTGGACTTGGACGAGTTCTCATCGCCCACGGGCTCAGCACCCGGAACAGTCCTCGCGCCGGCAGAGGCCGACTCAGCCAAGTCGGCGCCAGGCACAGCACGGCGGGGGCGGCCAAAGCCGTTAGGACCGATGTTGGCGACGCCGTTGCTCACAACGTGGGCAGCACCACCCTCGTCCTCGCGCTTGAAGTGGAGAGGAGTGGCCAGGCCGCGTGCACCGGGAGGTCGGTAAGCACCAGCAGGCTTGCTGGGGGTCTTGACCGTGCCAAGGTACGTCGTGGCAGAGGCGTGAGGGGCAGGGATAGGTGTGAGGGGATCACCGGGAGCAATATCCTCGGGGGCCTGGGGCCTCCAGACAACATGGTACAGTTCGACCATGTCCTCGTGATACATGATGCCACCGCTGACATGCCACAGCTTGATACCATTGTCTACGCGCAGTCGCGGCGAGGTCGTGGCAGTCATGAGGTACCGGCTGTCGGGGCTCCATTCGCAGACGCTGGGATTTCCGCTCTCGATGGTGGTGACCTTGCGGAAATCCTTCTCGAGGTCGTATACGTCAATCTGGCCGGCAAGGTTGCCGAAACCGGCGACGAGGACGAAACGACCTGTAGGGGAGAAGGTGATGGTGTTTCGAGGTGCGATGGCGAACGAGTGCGTCGCAACGGCCCGGTGGTTGAAGATGGTAGCCTTGGCGGGCATATAGCCGTATACCACACCAAATTCCTTCGAGTTGGGCGACCACGAAACATCGTGGATAGGGCCTTCCTTATCCAGGGTCACGCGAGCGTCGAAAGCACCGGTGGTGCTGAGAAGATACAACGTGGTCTCGCCGTAGTAGCTCTTACCTGAGCGATCGACGTCGGTCTGCGCCAACACCAGCAAGCTGGAGCCGTGCTTGTTCCACTTCAGCTGGACCTTGTCGCCCTTGAAAAAGGTCTTCTGCGAGATGGGGTTGGTGAATAGGGGGACGTTGAAGACCTTGACGGCAGCGGGTTGGCCCTGGGGCACATTAGCAAGCTGCATTGTTGGTGCGGTAGAGGGGGTTTGACTGACCTTGCGCTCAGGAACAAAGACGGCAACAGCGTGGTTCTGGCTGCCGGGAGCGAGAGCGAAGTTCGCAGCTCCCTCCACGCGCAGTTTGTTCCAAACCTTGACAAGATCATGGCTCTCGAAGAATTGGACCTCGTTGGTGACGAGGCGGGCACAGTATTTCTCGTCGGCCGTGTACTGGAGATTCCAGCCTCCCTGCTGCTTCTGAACGAAGCGGCCGAGGGGCTGCTTATCGGCGGCGGCAACGCCGTCTTCTACGACGCGCCAGACCTTGAGGTTCTTGGTGGCATCGCCATTTTCATCCTTTGCGGGGCGCTCCCAAGTAATGACAAAGGTACCGCGGGGGGAGAAGCCGAGCTCGTAGACGTTGAGGATGGGCAGGGACAGGACCTGCTGACCGGTAGAGGCGTCGACGACGGTGACGGTATCAGGGGAGGCCCAGCCAAAGTAGCGGCCACAGGGCGAGTAGGCACAGCACCGAAGGTTGCCCTCGGGCTTGGTGAACCCAGCGAGAGGCTCGTAGACGGGCGCGGCGTCAAAGACACCGATGGTCTTCTGGGTTCGGTAGGCAAACTGCAGCGGAGACGCCATGGCTAGTGAAAGTCACAGTATCTCGTGTCTTGCGTGGTCTTGAGGCCGGTAATCAAATGTTCTGAGAGGTCGTGGCTCGACAAGTATCTCCTTCGAGTCTCGTCGCAAGCGGGGAGGTACTGGTTGCGATCGTGCGGGCAAAGCTTGCACTCTGCTGCTAGCGGATTGGGCGAGCAGCGCGGAGCAAGAAGCTAATACGGGCCGTGTAATCCTGTGTCTGCGCAGCAAAGAGCAGATCAAGGTGTCGCTTGGAGAACCTGCAGCGCGTCTCCGACGAGGTTAATCGAGAGCGGGATGCGTGCGAGAGGTGGTCGTCGGCCGAAGCAAAAAAAAGTTATTGTCGGGCGGCGGTGATTGAAAGCGTCGCGGAGCAACAACAAAGGGTGGCGGGGGAGGCAGCGGGTGCGTCACGAGCGACAGATGCGATTGAGAAGCGAAGCGAAGCCTGAGCCTGCAAAAGGAGGAAGAGACGACAAGAACAGATTTGATGCCGGGGGGAGAAGATTCAAAGAAGACGGCAAGGCACCCAGGATGGGGAGGGAGGAATTGGCGCGGCAGGGCCGTGATGTTGTGGGCTAGAAGGGAAACAAGAGGAGAGAGAGAGAAGGCGGCGTGGCCACCGCCGAAAGATGGTTTTTTTTTTTGTTCATATTTTTCTCCCCTCCCTTTTTTTCGCCATGACACTGCTCGTCCCGTACAGCACGCACAGCACGCACAAGCCACACACAACCACCTCCCATGTCTTGTCTCTCCTTTTGCCGGCGCCCTTGACTCAGCCTCCGCTTCTTCCCCACCGCTTACAATCTACAGAGCTTCGGGGGGAGTTCTCACAGGGCGTCTGCCCCGGATCTGACGTCTTGAGTGACCAAATAGCCAATCAAGGGTGGGTTCTACAGTGGACATTGGGCTGCATGAGGCCGCTGCAGTGAGCAGTTGATGCCTGATCCTGGATGGATGGCTTTCAAGTCACAGGTAAGATAGACAGAGTCACGGGCCCAAGAAAAGGAATCAGCTTTCATGGCATTGTTCAATAATGGTTTGTTCTCGTAAGTTCCACAGAGAACTCTTGCTTAATGTCTCACCGGTTCAAGACCTCTTACACAATGTCGATTGACCGAACAAAGGCTAAATATGTAGTACCTTATTCTAGTATCATTGCTGCCAGCACCGCATCGCGTTTCGAGTACACGTGAGTGAAGAGACGCAATCATTTATTTGGGCTATCCATAAATAGAGCTGGATGCTCAATCACATGGGAATGTGAACCATCCAGAAAATCCCTTCTATTTGACAACATAACTTTAAATTGCTACTATATAAAATATAATGTCATTACGCCATATGATCTCGAAGCTTTCCTCAACTTTTATACGGCTTTGTGTGCCCTGTCTGCGTGGCTACAAAATACCGCCCTCTTGCTTGATCAAGTCTGCAGCCCTTGAGTCACCAAACTGCTGCTATTCTGTTCAACCAACGGGCTCTTTGTTGAAGCATTCCAGGGAAACCATCTCATTGCTCGACCACATTGGCGTTTGTTCATACTCGCCCGCTTCAAGAGGACTCAAACTTTCCAGACGGTTTCGGCTTACGAGTAACGTTCAGTGGCTAGTATTGCAAGCGCAACCAGCGTTATGATTAATGTATGCTGTTTCGTTGTGCGAGGCTTATCTCGTCGACAGTATAAATGTCCACTCCAGCAAGCACTCTGCTTACCTTCCTTTGAATTTCTCTTTCCAGCCACCCTTTTCAAATAACCACAGGGCCTCAGTCGCGTATGCGCGACTACCCCTGTGGCCGCCCTCGCCCATAGCAGCTTCTGTCAGAGTCTGCAAGACTCGTCCCTCCTTGACCGCATTCCATACTCCCATCGCAATAGGGTCATCCGCAGTCTTCCCCCACTCGCCGTGTCCAAGCCGGTATAGGATCCTGCCGAGTGTCTGGAACGCCATGCATCGCTGCGCCGGAACCGCACTTCTGGCGAGCCGCGCTAGTTCCGCAACAGTGTATCCGGCGGCTTCGGGGGCGTCGCCGTGATGATGAAGCCCTTTTGACGAGGGAATGGATCGACTAACCCGCGGAGACAAGAATCGGCCGAGGAAGTCGAACCGCAATGCTGATACTGCGATCTCAGGGTGTGGGTAGTATGATGAGTCCTGATCGGCAGGGCTGTTCTCGGTAGGAATGGGAGCCATCCAAGCGAGCTTGCTCGGATCCGCTGTAAGGTTGGGAAAGTACTTTTCGTGCAGCGTAGCCAGGAAGTTCGGGTCGGCTGGATCGAGATCTGGTAGCTTGGGAGGGTGAGGGAAGTGAACCGACCCGGGCTGGTCGGTGATTGGGAACAAATCGGGAGGCATCTTGGACGGCTCCTTGTCCTCATCGTAGTCGTCTGCTATGTTCTTGGAGGAGGTAACGGGTGGTTTGGGCAAAGCCGCCGCCGAGGGCGACTCCTGCGAGGATTGGGGAGCTTGTGGTGGAGCTACTGGTGTGCTTATGGATGCTTCTGTCTTTGACGTATCCTCGATTTTGATCTCGGGCGGAGGCTTGGGCGCCTGCGATGCTTCGGACGATGGGGGATCAAAGGGCGACGGGCCTGACGGCTCATCAATGATGGCCCGCTGCAGTAGCTTTTGGATGAGAGCAGGGTTTAGGCCATTCATGATATCTTCTTGCGCCTGAGCAATCTCGGCAGGGTTCATGCTGGCGAGCTTTTGACGGTTCTCATGATCGATGCGCTCCTTTTCTACAAATTCGAAATCGGTCTTCTCGTTCGGTGCTCGGGAGCTGGCGGCCTTGGCTTGTCCGGTCGTTTCAACGGCTGTGTCGGCGGCTCGCCTCTGCTTGAACGCGGATGTTTTCCATCGTCGTTTATGCTGCGGGAACCCGGTAGATGAGATGGGATGATCGACAAACTCAACGGGTTTCTTGTCGCTAGACTCGTGCTCTACTATATCACCGATCAAAAGTGTCGGGTCCATGGTGCGATGCTGTTGTTGTGCTTGGGTAACAAGATGAGGATCTGACAAACCTTTGACTCTGACGTCTTTTTTTTTCTGACAATGGAATGGAGGGGGACAGCGGGAGATATCCAAGTACGTACATTAGTAGGTGTGGGGCACTTGGGCAGGAAGGGTTTTGGTTTTGGGCGATCTCCACATTTTCTAGCGTTGAGCGGATTGGGTCCGCCTGTCAAAGCCGTGTTAAATTCAGGATGAGAAATATGGATTTCCACTCGACCAGTGCAATCTTAGAGACAGTATCGCAATAAGTCTAGGACGAGAAAAGCGTTCATTCTCAATAAGGTATGTATTCCGGTAAAAAGGGGAGAATTCTGGAGGCCAGTGAGCGTTGGTCCCATCATTTATCGCTTAATGTCATGCGATATGAGCCGGTACAAACGGATTTGGGACACTACTTACCTTACCTACGGCCAAAGCCCGGCTGAGATTCCTGAAACACAGGCCTCGATTTCATTAGCCATCTTTACCGTGCGGTGACAACAAGACAGCGGAACGCTGCACAAACCTCAAAATATTCCAGTCTGGAAGCTAGGAAGAGGATAATCAATGTTTATCTAGAGCGTCGGAGTGATATACCGTTTCCTGTCGTTGGAATGATTTGATGGGGTTTAGATATAGCAAGCCCCCGGACCGAAGCATGTTGCACCGCCACAGATTTGTGCTGGGGTGCTGGTGCATTAGCGTCGATCAGACACCCCTTCCTCCTTCCTCTCCGATTCCAGAAGATGGCGCCACAAAGAGCTTAAAACCGAGGGTAAAATCTCCCCTGCCAGTGAAGCTAGCTAAATCCCAAATCATCCGTATTTGGGAGAGCCATTTTGAACCCGCACTCTGATTCAGCAAATGTCTACATGGTGAATGGTGAGAAGGATCCAGATCAGGGGCTTTGTTCGTCGCTTCACAAGTTATTCGGCAGTTGGGCTGCCGACTAGTGGAGCACCCCGTATCACCTGAACCACCCAGCCCGAGGCAATTTAAGGAGACCTGCGGAGTTGATTGACTGACTACCTGTCAATAGATATTCCTTTACAATCGCTCCAGACTTTCCGTTCCTTCACATCTTTACTTTACACTGAAGAAACATCTCTAACGATAAAGCACGGGGCACTGGGAGACGCGAACGAAAAGTGCCGATAGGTTAACGCTGTGACTCCCTACGCGGGCCAGTCAAAGGTGACAAGGACATGCCTGGATGGTCGCACAAATAGATTGGCCGAAACACAGATTCAACCGCATGGGGCAGGAGAGAGAGCCTTGGCATAATGCAGTATTCTCGATCACGTCTGGATGCTATGCAAGTATTTGTCTGACGCAACGAGCTGAATCGCGATTTTTTTTTTTTATCACGTCGCTTGAAATAAACGCTCCCTACTACCTTACTTACCCATTCTTCCCGAGGAGGATTAAAAAAAAAACAAAGGTGTGGCTGACGCGCTGGGCTTGCAGCCGCGCTAAACCCTGTCGGCGTATCGCGTCTAAGCTTGGTTCAACGTTTTGGTTCCCGGAACGGTCTCTCCCATCCTCCACCCGCAAGCGAAACCAGGGGTGAGTGGCCCAGGGAGATTCGGACGGGTGGGGCTCCTTCTAGAGGCTGACCCCGGAGGGAAAGCAACGAAGAAAGAAGGGTCGCGATGGGAGCGCGAGGTACATTGCGCCCAGTTTGGCAGAGGTGAGCAGCCGCGAGATACATGGAGATACATTCCCGGCCTCTCTATTCTCGGGTCTTCCCCACGCTAGCCCATGACCTGCGTTCACCCACAGCTTGCAGACGGCTGCTGGAACACCCATAGCCCCTGCTTGTTCCCCTTCCGATGTGGAACATGCACGCTTGTGAATCTGAGCTGGGTGAGCTTGGCCTGGTACCTTTTGTACCTTTATCTGTGCGTCGAAGCTGTCTTGTCTCTCGATCGATTTCTCTATCAGGACCGCCTTTCATTGCATCTTTCGGTTCTCGTCGCCTTTTCCCGCTAAGCCCGGCTGTTCCTCTTGACTCTTGACTGACTCTGATCCCCATCAATGACCCCGTCGAGTTACTTGGTCGACCCCCCTCGGTCCCCGGTTTCGAGGCTTTTACTCATGAATTCCCTCCCATCCGAAGCCGTATCGAACTGATTTCCTGCCTGGTCTCGCCCCCCCCCCCC
>JADBHU010000387.1:0-83666 GCA_017140155.1 Fusarium devonianum | reverse complement strand
ATAGCTACTAAGGGCTAGAATAACCTCTCGTAATATATTAGGTATATCTCTTCCCTGCGGTAAGCTAGGAAGCTTCAATATTAGGTTATTGCGTAAGTATTACGTTATGATGCTTAAATTATAGAAGAAGATAAACTAGTGTTCTTTATTATCGTGGAAGCACCTTGCCTTTGAGAGAGCAACGAGCAGTTTATATAGAATCTATTACCTCCTTTTGCGCTGGGCTGATGACTTGGATCAAAGCAAGCTGAATAGGATGGGAGTCTAAATGCTAAAGTAGACTTTATGATTGTGACTTTATGACTGTGTCTTCTTCCATTCTTCATATCTTGCCATAACCTCCTCCCTACTCGCAGGCATAAGACCCCCCTCGGGCGCTGGATTCTTACTCTTGAAATGATCGGCCATCTTGAGACAAGTTAGTCAGAGCATCGTACATGGTGATATGTTGCGCTTACCTCCGCCATTGTCACCCATTCAGCGCCTTCGTGCTTGTTGATGTGCTCGATGATACGCTCGTGCATCAAAAGTACATGCGGCCTTCCAGATACATCCGGGTGGATCGTCATGGGAAATATGAACTCGTCTACGTACATCAATTTAATTGTCAGTGTGCCAAGTCTTCGGTGGGATAAGTGTGAATCAAAGGGACAATTGTAACTTACCATACTCTCTGTAAAAGTAGTCGAAGTGGTCTTTCCAGATATCTTCGACGTCGCTGTGGAGATTGTTAGTCGACATAGATAGAGAATGTCATCCATTAACTTACCGAGGATTTACCCATCCGTGTGAGTTTGCAGAGTTCTTTATGAACATCATTGGAGGAAGATCGTCTATGTACCACGAGCCTGGAATTTCAACCAGCCCAGTTTCCTTCCCCTGTACGAGCGGCTTCATCCACTCTTCAGCCTTCTTCTTGTAGTCAATCTTTGTCCATGAGTCGCCAGTGCGCAACCAGTAAGCTTGGCAATCATGATGGCTCATGGAGTGGTCGTATTCAATGCCGTAGCTGAGCATCAACTCTGTTCCCTCCGCGCTGGTCTCCCACCAAGGAGCTACACTGCCTCTCGGAGGTTTGCCCCCACAGAACTCGGTGAGCATTTTCCATGTCTTGTCTAGAACATCTCTTTGTTGCTCAAACGTCATGTCCACCGGGTTCTCGTGGCTGTATCCATGGAGCTGAAAAGTTAGCACCGCATCGTGTCCAAGTCAGACTGATAAACCTACGCCAATCTCGTGGCCTGCGTCGCGGACCATGGCACACTCTTCTGGAAAGGTCTCCAGGGAGTGTCCTGGAATGAACCATGATGCTTTGATGTTGTACTTTTCGAAGAGCTTCAACAAGCGACGAGTTCCAATTGTTCCCGCCCACATGCCTAGCCGTCGCGTTGTCAGCAAATAGTCTCATCATGACATGTCCATGTCTATGTTACTTACCTCTGCTAATATCGCTGGTGCTATCCTCGCCGCCGTATGAACCCAGCCAACCAGCAACGGCGTCGATGTCAACCCCATAGCTATGTCATCATGAGCAAAGTACCCTTGTAAGAATGGATGCCGATGCTTACCAGACCAGAACCTTTTTCTTTGCCATTTTGGTTGGTTATAGTTCGAATAAATGCCGAGAGAATAGATCTTTAAAGATTCTTATCTAAACTGGACGCAAAAAGTGGTTCAGTTAAGTAGTGATGAGGTTGGGGTATATTGTCTTGCAACTAAGATGAGGCTGTCTCCAAACGGTAGAATATGTCGAGAATAAAAAACGACTTATTGTAGGTTCGTGACTCTTTTGGAATTTAGTTCCATCGGAACTCCTCATTTCTCTTGCTTTCCAGAGCGATAGCCTTCGTATCTACGAGAGTGGGAGATCATTGGCCCTCCCCACTCCCACTTTCGCGCTTGGATTTGGGGAACTACTCCACCTCCACTTGCGACAACAACCAATACGAGCCTGTACCATGATACGATTGCTAGACCTGGGACCTCCGTGGAGTAGGGAGAGGGTTGTTTGAGATTGTGGACAAACTTGGGGGATTTGCTGTGGTGGAGCGTGATAGCACTCATCGGAACCGACAACTACAAAGTTCTGAAGAAGACGGTTATGCGATGTGCTTGTAAGTACGAGCACCATTGAAACACTAGCATCTAAGTTTGCCTTCTACGAAGCCTCTCCGTTAATCGCCGAATCGAAGTCTCTGTTGGCCACTCAATCCATCCCCATAATCTTCTACGAACGCCACCATGTCCAAGGTTAGTCAACAACGTTTGCATGCAATCTATGAACGAACTACTGATACATGATGGTAGTTCTCACTCAAAGGCCGAGTCGCCGTGGTTACCGGCGGTGCTCGAGGCTGCGGCCTCGCTTTTGCCGAGGGTCTTGCAGAAGCCGGTGCAGACGTTGCAGTGTTTGATGTTATTGACCCTACCGGAAAAGAACTGGAGCGACTGGCCGAGACTCACGGTGTCAAAACGCGCTCATACATTGTCGATGTTACCTCGCTCAGCAGCTTAGAAACTGGCTTTGCTTCCGTGGCAGCCGACTTCGATGGCAAGCTGGATATTCTGGTTGCATGTGCTGGCGTTAACAAGAATGTGGAGTTTCTCGACACAGAGGAAGAGGATTTCGAACGTCTTTTTGGAGTCAACTGTAAGGGAGTCTACTTTTCTGCAAAGTTGGCAGCCAAGTCCATGATTGCCAACGGAACAAAATGCGGCAGCATCGTTCTTGTGGCTAGCATTGCCTCCCATATAGCTATTCGTTCTCAGAGATCCAGCGCATACTGTGGTACCAAGGGAGCCGTCAGAGCCATGGTTGCGCCAATCGCCGCAGAGCTGAACCCTTATGGGATTCGCGTCAACTCGGTCAGCCCTGGATATGTCAGAACAGCTATGACGGCGCCCTTTCCTCACTTGCTAGAGAGCTGGAAGGATGAAATTATGAACCAAAGGGTGGCTGAATCAGATGACATCAAGGGTGCTTGCGTCTTTCTAGCCAGTGATGCCAGCAGGTATGTCGTCAGAGTATCCCAGCTCAATAACTTTCCTCTAACAGATATAACAGTTACTGCACAGGCACCGACATTCTGGTCGACGGAGGAGTTACGAAGTGGTAAGGGCGAGTTATAGTTTAGGCCTTATTAAACAATAGATCTTAATTTCTATGAAATTAGCGTCCGCATTTAATCACTCAACGTTTGTTTCAATTGCGTTTTGAGAATATCTCTTTCATCATAACTTCTAATAGTCTAAGCATCACTATTGGATCCTACCAGAGCGTCTTCAAATTATTTAGAAACATGTGCCTCCTAACCTTCGGCGCCATCATAGTGAGTCAACATTGATATTTGCCAGGCAATGCATAAGTGCCTGTAACCATGGGTTACGAGCTGGTGAGGTTTGTTAACAGTCTTCACAAAAAGAAAGCCAAGATTTCAGCCACAAATCTCCAAAGTAGGGTAGCTCAGCATTGAAAGCGTTTAACACTTTCAGACAGAAGAAGCGTCTCCGTTCAAGTCAGACGCTTTCAGATCATGTCTGAACAGGTGATGTCTCAACTAACTATCAAGGCTTCTATGAGAGTCAACCATTGCCCGTCTTAATTCCTCATCTGGTTATACAAAATATCGCCATCTAGAGTCTGTCTCCCCGTCCCTGATCTCGTTGGTATCCACATCCTCTGCTTTCAGAGTGACGCCCTGCTCCTGATTCTTCTGCCGGTTCTGCTTCCTCATCCAGAGTCCTAGCCCTAGAGTAAAAGCAATACAAACAACGTTGCAAGCAGCCGTGGCAATCAGTGTCGGGGCATAGCGAGGTGCATAGGTTGTCCTGAATGTTGCGGCGGAGAGAATACCTCCTAGGTTGCCGAGGCCGACGAGTAATCCGGTTGTCGCCACCCGCGAATTCTCACTGATGTTGTTATTGTTGTGCCAACTGTGTACGAGACAGCTCGGGATATAGGCTCCTCCCGCAAGCATGAAGCATGCGAAGTAAGCAACGCCGACGTGGGCTTGAGCGTCAATGATTGCAAGAACCAGAAGCCCTGCCAGGCTAAGGGTTAGACTACCAACGATGTGGAATGTCCTCTCTCGGTTACGGTCTGAGATCCATGTAACGGCCAACAACACCAGAAAGCCTGCAACGTTCGGGGGCACCGTGAGCAAGTTGGTCACCACGGTGCTGTACCCTAGCCGGCGAAGGACTAGGGGGAGGAAATTGGCAGTTGTGGCGAATGCAACCGGATATGTGAGACTAATGATGCACCAGACGGCAAACCTCCAGGTGTTCCAAGCCTTGAAGCACTCTCGAAAGTTGAAGTCTTCGCCGACCTTACCAGACCCGTCTCGTAAAGATCGTAGAGTTGCCACCTGCCTCTCTGTCTCGTTGAGAAACCAGGCCGTCTGCGGATCGGCTGGCAGCCACCAAAAGGCGACTACCCCAAAGATTACAGTCATTGCCCCTAATTTGGTGCCGCGAATTAGTGTTGTATTCAGAGCCTCTGCTTTGAGTTGTGGGCGCATCAATGTAAGAGACTGATTGCCAGAAACTTACCCTCAATAAGGAACAGCCACATCCAGCCGGTAATGTGCGGGTGTCCTATCTGAAAGACTCCAGAAGATATGAGGCCAGAAAAAGCGCTAGCTAGAAGGGCGCTTCCGAAGAACAAGGCGATGCGGAACCCCAATTCGCCACGAGTGTAGAATAAAGTGAGGTAGAACACTGCACCAGCAAAGAACCCTGCTTCCAAGCCGCTATTACAAGATCAGCTATATCCAAGTGAACCAGATGTATGAGAGACGTCAAATACTTACCCAAGAAAAAGTCGTATAACGAGCATGCCGGCAAAGTTCTTGACTGCGGCTTGAAGTAGCGCCATGGCTCCCCATCCCACCATCAACGAGGGCAGCATGACCTTTCCGGAGAACCTTTTGGTGAGCAGGTTGAGTGGGAGGTCGCACAGTCCGTTAGGGATGTAAAAAAGAAGGATAAGAAGAGAGAACTGTTCTCCTACAAATCCTAGATCTTTACTCATCCCATCCGTTTCCGCGTTGCCAAGGTTACTCTGGGGTCGGGTTTTAGAACAGGAAAGGTCTTGTAGATTACACGGGGTTCACTTACTCGATCTACAGCATTGAAGAAATACATGACACTCAGGTAAGGTAAAAGATACATGTCCATCTTTCGAACTAAGAGAAATCAGTTCACTAAATCGACAATGGCAACAATGCCAATCAAGTGGCTTACCGTAGGCCTTATCCGCAGCAGCATCAAAGAAGATCTGAGAACCAGTCTCCTGATCGTTGATGCCACTGCCATTGTGCTTGGCATCTTCTGTAGTGGTAACTTTGTCGTTGTCCATGTTGAGTACTGTACTGCCTGCGGTCTTACTGGATGATGGATGTCGTTCCTTTGACTTTCAAGCTGTGGTTTCGGAAAATGCGCTAGGTTCACAATAGGTCCATCTTATAAGCTTTTGGCAGCTTTACCCTAGTCTCCATATCTAACAATGTCTGGGATATCTTACTTTCTTCTTTCCCGGCAATATCACTCGATTATCTGATTGAGGTTTGACAATGGGCCGGATTGATCTTGATAGCCCCTGTGACAGATTAGCGATATCCGAAGCCACGTACGGGCACAATCCCGCATTCCTCAACGTGCCGCATCATATCCTACACTTTCGAAAGTGGGTGTGATTCTTGGCGTACCAAAACGAGCACTCTGCATAATGATATCGTAAGTGGGAGCAATTGGCATGAACGTGCAAGCTGGGATTTTACCTAAGCACTGGGCAATCAACCGAAGTATGGCACGTTCGAGTTTGAAGGTAATTATGAGCGAGTTCGACATAGATTCTACAATTAGAACTAATCAAGGGAGTGGCATATGGTTGCAGAGTAGGTGTAATAGTCACTACATAACTATCTGAGATCTGTTCTAAACCACTAGCACTACGCAGCGGCGACTCGTGCAGGCATTTTCTGGACCTCGCTATCCATCGCCTTCTGGAGGCCTTGCTTGTGCAGCTGAGCCCTTCCATAAGACTCAGCATAAGACGCCGAGACTACCTCCTCAACCGTAGCTGCGGCGAACTTGGCTGCCTCTTCTGGAGCCTTGCACGTGGGGATGCAGTTAACCACGTAATCGGGATTGCCAGAGACAAAGACAGGAATTGAGTAACGCTCCTGTCCTGACTTGTTAATGACACGGTGGACATTGCTCTTGTACTTTTCGTTGGTCCATCGGGCCATCAAATTGCCCAAGTTGACCACGAAAGCTCCTTCAGTGGGTTGAACCTGATCATATTGTCAGCGCAAGCTCCATAACAGTAACTTTGTGCGCTCTTCTTGTTCTCATGTGAATCGGAACATCGACAAAGCTTTAACTTACATCAATCCATGTTTCGCTCTTCTTGTCCCAGACTTGAAGGCCGTCGACTTCATCCTGGAGAAGCATCGTGATGGCGCCAAAGTCCGTGTGAGCACCGATCCCTCGAGTAAGCTTCTCGTCGGCATCCTTCGGCTGGCTGGGATAATGGAGGAGCCTCATGGTAGCGACAGCACCAGACATGAAACGAGAGAAGTACTCCTCCTCCAAATCTAGGGAGAGGGCAAGAACTCTCATCAGGTCGGAAGCCAGCTTGAGCGCGGAGGTGTAATACTCCATCGTCTGATGCTTGAAGTCCTCCAATCCGTCCCCCAGAGCCTCCGGCCATTGGTTTGGCCCGCTGTTGAGCTTCTTGTTGACAAAGTAGGGATGGGTTTTTGGTATCTCGGCACCAATGTAGAAACCCTCTTTCAATTCGGGGTTGGTTCCCTCTTCGAGGATCTGCGACCGCAACATTTCGTAGCCGCGGTTCCAGGTCGTCTTTTCTTTGGAAACTTGCTCCTTCTCCTCTAGAGAGAGGGCAAAGAACTTTTTGGCGCACTGAAGCGCCTGCTTTTGTTGCTGCAGAGGTACGGAGTGGCCCAAGATTTGGAAGAATCCGTTGTACAAGCAACTCTCGCGGACTTGCTCCACTACCTTTTGCTTTTGAGCTGCATCATCCGAGTAGAAACCTGTAATCATCAGTTCGTGGTCGCACCCGGTGTTCTGAGACCGTCTGAGATGACTTACCTGAAAAGTCGATGATGGGAATCTGAGGCCCGGACATGGTGGCGGCTGGGCAGTATGGTTGGGCAGGATGCAAAAAGCTTGGAGTAGGTTGTGAGGCAATAACGCACTTCGCATTCGATAAAGTTATCAATCAACTTGATCAAAATGTTCCAATGCTAGGGGCTTGGGACTTGGAAAGCTCTTTGTAGAATTGATCGCTCTATGCGTTGATCCTGACACAGCCTTTGTGAATGTCAACTTCAACGTTCATTTCGGCGCCCTCCGGCACGCTTTCGGGCTTAAGCTTTGAGGGCCGAGAGCGCCGCTCCAACGCGAGGAAGATAAGATTCAAAGCCACCATATGTTGTTCCAATGTGGGGGAAATGGGGTAATCGGCCATGGGGTTGAGTTAGCGGCTCGACGCCCTCTCAATTTTTCAGAGTTGGGGACGATAAGCCACTCGAGATAAGGCTCTGGATGATGAGTGGGGAGACGCGAAGCGCTTATCTCTATTCCTCGAAGATGGCAGAAACCTAACACAGGCCTTGCGATGGTCTGGTTCATGATTGTGTTTGATTGGTAAGCTGCCGCGAAAGAATGGCCGGAACTTCGAGGCTGGGAATGAGTGGGCGATTGATCATGTTTCTGGAGATCAATCAGGCCGCACAGTTGGTCAAGTTCGTTTAGCATTGATGGCTGATCAATGGTCGCCTATACGATCAACAAGCGGATACAATTCCTAATTGCTCACAGGAGGTTTTCTGGAATGTCACAGTTAAATGTCCCAGTTGGAGGGATAAGCATGTCACATCGGTCTTGAGAGTCTCCGTCAAACCTGATAGCTGAAGACGGTATACCATCAAGCTTGTCGCCCTACATCAATTCCAAAGAAAAAGATATATTTAAAGAGAACTGTAACAAACATATATAGCTGGCCTAGATGCTAATAAAACAAATCGGGTATTAAGCTTGAGCCCGCTTCACGACCCTGGAAAGGTCTCCAACTTGGAGATGGCAACAGTAGCTATAGGGTAGGTACTTTCTTGTCGGCCCAACACGCAATAAATAAGCTAGAATTTAGAGACTAGCTAGACAATAAGGTTATCTCTAATTTGAACGCCCACCGAACTGTAATGCAAGTCCTTTTGCTGCAACTTGCGGCTAACGCTGCATATTTCTAAAAGAAAAAACCTAAGAATCAAGAAACTGTGACATGAAGGCCATGACGGGAATCACCGAAAAACACACGAGGCCGGCAGCAAGACTTTGGGGCAGTAGCCCCTTGGCCCATCACACTTGTTGAAAAGCCCCTGCTGCTTTGGGAACAACATATCCCGGAATCAACAACCGTTGATACCAATCAGTTTGCAGTTACTCATTCAGTGAGTAACAGTATAAAATTGTCCAGGTTGAGCTGATCCGGAGAGCTCGGGGATTTCGGCGGTTCGTGAAACCAAGGAGGTGGGTGGAGATATCTCTGATACTCAGGCGCCTGTTGTTTACCCCCCTGCACAGAATACAGGGGTATTCAGGGTCACGGGGGGACCGGCGACACATATTGCTCCCTTGTTTGCTACCACGAAAGAGAGAACATGACCTTTCGCCGAGTCGTAGTGGACTCAATACGAGCCGACGGCGAAATCGTGACATCAAGCTTGCTCGACAATCTCCATGCCGATCAGAGCCATCCTTGGCAGATTACCACCGTTTTTCGTGGATCTGAGTCCTCGAAACTTTGCCAATTTCCTACCATAACGTCCGAGCAATTGCGATTGGGGAGAGTTGGGATGAATGGTCCACCCCCTAAAAATAGCTGGAGTCGAAATACTACCTTGTCCCAAAGTGGCTCCATTCTACGGATATATCAAAAGATCTTTGAGAAGTTTGCCAGTCCAACCGTGCACTGGCCTCAACCCGAAACTTGTACTCCACTCTTGAACTACGGGGATACAGTTCGACCTCCAGATTTCTTGGCCGCTGAGAGTTGTAAAAGTCTGTTAGAATACTTGGCACGACTGTATGTAAACTGCTCGTTGCTCTTTCAAAGGCAAGGTGCTTCCACGATGATAAAGATCTCGTTCTGGCATGTCTGTCAATCCAGCCTCCGATGCCTGTTGACAGCCCGCTTAAAGGGGCCCCGGATGGTAGAAAGGGGGTTACGTTTCAGCGACAGGGAGTTCTGGTATACCCACTCCGGGCCACCGGTGATGGTCATTTTCTACGCCTCTGGCAGCAGGGATATGTAGCGGAAACCCCTGTATGATAGGTGGCTTTTAAGGAACCGAAACAAGCTTCACGGCTTGTATCAATTAAGAATTTCGCCGGTTCCAACGGTGGGTGGTTTCAGGATGTTTACGCGAACTGTGGATTGTGACGTTGCGAAACACAACTGATCGAAAAGGGAATCGTATGTTATTCCCGCAAATGGCATGCAGTCAGTGACATGATCTATAAAGGCTGGAAGTCATCTCGTCTCTTCTCTGTTTTGTTCCTTGTCTTCAACCAGCACTTTCATTGTTCATCCATTCACCCGTTTCCTTTTCCACTCTTTTGACAAGAAGCTGCGCTTCGTCATTCGTTTATTTCCTATTCCAACGCAAAAGTTTCAGACCGGTCTGATACCATCGCCCTTCTCTATTTTCAGAAACACTTTCTCTACCAACCTACAAGATGCAATACCGAATGATCATGGCGGCCTCTCTGGCCCTTGGCAACTTCGCCAACGCGATGCCAGCCCCGCCTCAGGTTACCAAGGCCCCCATTGCCAGCTGGGCCAAGCGCCAGGAGCCCGCCGCCGCTGGAAGCAGCGTCCTCGATGCCCCCATGACCATTGCTGCCGGTGAGGTCTTTGACGGCAAAAACGCTGTCTTCGACCGTGGTGTCTCCTGCACTGGCCAGTCAGAGGGCGGAGACTCTGATGCCGTCTTCATCCTGGAGGCCGGAGCCTCGCTCTCCAACGTCATCATTGGTATGTCTAGGGCATGATCACCTTGTCATCAAAATGCGAGTGCTGACTTGAAACTATAGGAGCCAACCAGATCGAGGGTGTCCACTGCATGGGTGGATGCACGCTCGACAATGTCTGGTGGGACGCTGTCTGCGAGGATGCCTTCACCATCAAGAAGCAAGCCGACGGCGAGACCACCACCATCAACGGCGGTGGTGCCAAGGGTGCCGAGGACAAGGTGATCCAGCACAACGGCGGCGGCACCGTCATCATCAAGGACTTCACCGTCTCCGACTTTGGCAAGCTTTACCGCAGCTGTGGAAACTGCGACTCCATGCCCGCCCGCCACGTTGAGGTCTCGGGTGTCACTGCCAGCGATGGCAAGGTCCTTGTCGGCATCAACCCCAACATGGGCGACACGGCCAGCATCTCCGGTGTGAAGCTGACCAACGTCAAGCAAGAGTGCGTTACCTTCAACGGCGTCACCGACGGAAGTGAGCCTGAGGAGGTTGGCACCTGCGATGGTTCCGATCCCGCTTCTGGCTCTGGCTCCGGCTCCGGCTCCGGCTCCGCTGATGGCGCTGCTGCTACCTCGGCTGCTGCTGGCGACTCCAGCCCTGCCCCGACTTCCGCCGCCGCCGATGACTCCCAGTCCACCCCTGCCCCTGCCCCTGTTGACGATTCCAACTCTGGTGAGGGTAGCGACGAGTCTGGTGACGACAAGGAAGAGTCCGGTGACGACCAAGACGAGTCTGCCGGTGACGATCAGGAGGATTCCAACGACAACGAGGAACAGTCCGATGATGACAAGGAGCAGTCCGACGACAACCAGGATTCCAACGACGACCAGGAGCAGTCCGACGACAACCAGGAGTCCGATGACGACAAGGAGCAGTCTGACGACAATGAGGAAGATTCCGATGAGAACAGCGACGAGCAGGAGGACGACGACAACTGATGCAATTCTAGCAACGGTCAGCTAGAGTCTAGCGAGGACCAGAAGTTGTGTAATAGTTAGATAGTGGCGGCCTGGTGTCGCCTGGCAACAGTCAAGGTGACGAGTAAATATTTTACTTCAATATAAAGCTTTTTTTGTTGCCACCTTATGTTGTTCCGACAGAAGTCTGTAATCTTATGTTGTCAATCTTGACAGGGTCGAGCTTTAGGCGGATATGAAGGAAGCATGGAAGCGTGCTGGAAGAGTAAGTTGGGAACTGCCCGTAGGTCGTTCGGCCACTCTATGAACCTTTAACACTGGGTGATGCATTAAGGCAGTCGCCTACCCGAACAACGAAACCCAGGTCTCTGGTCTCGCAACCTTCAGCAAATTTAATAATGTAGAAGGGCACCGAAGAGTTCCGGGGAGTAATTGTAGGTTATCCCTGAGGTTAATGAAGATATTTTGGCTATTAAAATCTGACCCGAGGTCACAAAGGCTGGCTCCTATTCTGGAACACTTTGGGGGAGATGGAACAGACACAGCTCAGGCTCGTGCTCAGACATATCCATGACCCTGTGGGATGTCCAAACATTTGAGTAAGTAGTATGGTCTTCTCTGACGTCTGGAAACGGGCCAAGCGTGTCCAACGGGAAGAGCCAGAATCCTATGGCTGGCTGGGGTGCTCGCTTCAGCTCTTCCTCTGTCTCTTCGGCAGCACGCGTTGCACTATAGCCACCGCCCCGTTTTCGCTGCAAACCCGCTTTCCACTTCTTGTCCTCTAGTCGAAACCATCTAGAGGCACGCTTTCTGTTGGTTAGTCTCGGCTGCCGGCTCTCACAGGTGACCATCCAGCGGTAGTCAACCTCGTGGTCATACCGCACTTGCCATTTTGCAAGTAACCTGAACCAGCGATGAATGTCTTCTCGCGGATCTGGAGCACCGCCATACATTCGCTTCAGGTCTGTCTTGATAGGTCTGGGATCTCGCGATAGCCAGTCGAACTTGGGAATACCAGCCATGACGGGGCGAGCACGGTGGAACTGGCAGTTTTGGTAGGCTATGACGCCACTTAAGGGACCGAACCACATGCGCTGATTGACAGCCCCGCAAGTGAAAATGACGCGTTCTATTCTAGAGAGGCCTTGTCGGAGAAGGGGTATATCTTCCTGTTTTGGGGGGAGCCTGCTCAGAACCCTCGAGATTGTATCGCAGAGCCAGCGCAAGGTTGATAAGGCCCACATGTCGTCGGCCCTGTGTCCAGAGACCATGCGCAAACATGGCAAAATGTTTCACTGCCTTGATTTCCAAGATGTCTAGTTCCGGATGAAAGTAGAAAATCCCGTACTCTTCCACCTGGCGCTTCCATTTGAATCGGCAGGGCAGATGGACCCGATAAAAGCATAGTGCAACTTGTTGCGATTCGGAGTTGACACGAAAGAGTTTGCTCGTAATCTGACGTCCCAAAACGGTGAGGGAATATTTCCCGCTTTCCTCGGGCCCTTTCAAAGAACCACGATTGTTCTCAGCATCTCCGACATCAGCATACGAATCCAGCTCGACCCGGAGAAGACGGTCGTGGCATAGTGATTGTTCCCAAATAATCCAGCGGACCTCGGGAGGGAGTCGGTTGAATAGCGGAAAGTTACATCTCGAATTGTGTGCTGGGTTAAAGACTTCCAGGTGACGTTTGGACGTCGGCGCCATGTTAGCGAGTTTTGCGAAAATGCTAGGAATATAGCTGCAGAAGGTGAAAAAGGGAAACTGCCTCGTATGTCAAACAAAGGAACTGGGCTGTGCTTTATACAGAATAGAAAACGTCAAGGTTGGTCGCTCACTGAAGGTGCAATTGCTAAGTTTCGATATGCGTCAAATCAATGCATTAAGAAACCTTGCTTGGGAACCTGCAGAGGCACCCCACGGACGGCTTTCGGGAACAACTGGTCCCTCGCTAAAAAGAAAAGGAAAGAGGAAATCAAGCTATCACTTGCTCCTCGTTTGTAGTCTTAGTAACCATGCCGAGTGTGTATATTAGTTCGAGATTAAAGCGGAGGGCCTTACACGGGATATAGGTAGGCTTCTGCAGTATAAGGAAAAGATACAGCACTAGACTTTACCTGGTCAAGCTAAGTAGAAGGCATAAAAATAAGCTATAAATTTAAATTAGTCTAATCGCGCCTGTTAAGTCAGGGTTATGCTTAGGTTAGCATAAGTACTGGCTTTAGAAGAGTGTTTAGTTAGATAATTGTACCGACGAGGATTATTACTTAAACTTATCTCTCTATAATAAAACCTCATAGTCTTAAGTCATAGTCGAGAGTATTATCCCTAAGAAATACAAAGCATAGAATAATCCTTAATACTTAAAAGCCTGAATAGATAATGTGATAATTTATTACTGCAGGGTTGTGCCAAGCAAGTAGTCCAGCAACTATGTGCTCTTACCGGTGAATACTACCGGCTCTTTGACGTGGAACACCATAGCGAGCCTCGCTCTGCCGCCTTTCTAGACCCCAGTCTTCCTCTCGGGAGTGCTCCGGCAGTACCGGCTTACCTCCTAAGCTAGCCAAGACTACGGTACTAGTGGCCGTGAAATCGTCCAAGACCTGGAGCTCCCGGGTTGGAAACCACCGAGGCATGATTAGAATGCGCAGAGGGATCAAAAGAATAACCAGCACAGGGAACCCAATGGCTCCCAGCGTGTGAGATATGGCCACGCAAGCCGCAACTCCAGTCAGCTGAAGTCCGATGTAGAGGAGAATCTTGCGACGAGGAACACGAAGCAGTGGCTCATCTCGCTGGATGAAACGCTGCTCTGACTGTAGGTAGATGAACTTTTGTAGGATCCCGTTGGACTCGATTGAACCCCACTAGCACACTCATCATCAGTAGAGCTCTGAAATGAGGGCTTGCGAGGAGATAGGGAAGGCAAGCAGTGGGACAGAACTTACACCAATAATAAGAAATACACCGGCAAATACAGCCGCTGGCATCAAATGAAGGACAGTCAGAAGAGGGCCCGTCATTGTCCCAATTAACCCCAAGCCCATTAAGAAGTGCGACACCCGCTGCTCAACGACAGCTTTGGCTCGAACAACGGGCCGCCGTATTTCGGTATCCTCGCCTTCAGCTGTTGGGATAATCCTCAGGTACGTCTCGTATACCGTCAATGAGTCCGTGTGAACAGGTGCCTGGGCAAAATTAGAAACGTTAGAATACAACTCAACCACGATCTTTGCGAGGAATTCGGGGGGAAGAACATACCTGAGGCACGAGGCCATTGGGCATTGGCAATCCAAGGATGCCGGAGACAAAAGTGGTACATCCGAGCAGAAAGAAGTCCCAATGGAAGCCACCTGGCTTCTTCAGAGGATACTGCCGAGCCTGTGCCGTGATGCTGCTGACGTTCTAGTAGCCTTCTGTCAGTAATGACCTTCGCAAATCGCATCCACATAGGGTTGGAGCAGGACTTCATTGGCAGTTGCGTGCAACTTACATGATCATAATAAAACAAGAGCATGGTGAGGAACCCAAAAGGCATGGCGACAAATACCCATTTAACGTCCAGGTTCCAAAAGTCAATGAGCCAATTCCGTGGCTGGGTAGGGGAGAAGGCTGTGGTGATCGGAACTCGCTCGATATGTGTGGCCTCGAGATTGCCAGGGAAATGAGAGAAGCCGATCCAGAAGATGGTGCCGAACTTGGGAGTGAGTTAGCGATCTATCAACATATGGGACCCTTGGAGTACTCTGGTTGAGGGACTGACCACATAGGCATAGTCGGCTAGAATGCCTCTGACTCCGACCTTCCAAACCGTGCTCGAGCCTAGCTTTTCTAAGGCATAGATAGACCCGAAGTAGAGGATCGCGATGATGCAGGATAGGTAACCTGCTGCTCTTCCTCCTTGATTGAACTCGTTGACAAGTTCTTCTACCCCCTTGACTATATTCCACAGTCAGTCTTTGTGACAAAACCCTAGCTCGAGTGTACTTACTAATGTAGATGATGCCAACATACATGCCGAAGGATTCGCTTGAAAAGTCTGTCACGTATCTCATATAGTCGCACGTGTTGAAAACGGCGACAAGCCAGTGAAATATTGCCGCCCAGATTCCTGTCCAGGCCATGAACTGCGGGTAGATTGAAATGTCGTAAATTTTGATGATGTCGTAGATGGTGAAGTTAAATAAGGATATCAGACCTGTCACGCCCACAATAGTAAGGGGCTGGGCGCTGAGGATACTGAAGACCATGGCTGCAAGGGCAGACGAGAACAAGGCTTCGTTGATGCCAAAGAATTGGCCGGTCCGGCGATACATGTCGAGGGTGTAGGCAATTGCAGGAAGTAGGCTATCATCGATGAGGTCAGCATAAAACTTGAACATGGGCCGCCTTCATTTAAAAGAGTATAAGGATAAAGAACTCAATAATGCCTTACTTTACAAAATACATGCGGATTGTACTGGCAATGGTGCGGTAGGTAAACGCGTCGGCGATATCGCTCCAGTAGTACGGCAGCCTGCGTTTGACATCATGGTACATCCCTCGGCCAGGGTGGAAGAGTCGCCATCGCCGCCATCCATCTCTATTGTCGTAGGTGTAAGATAGGTTCGTTTTTTCCAGTCTTAACGTCGAGTCGCCGGGCAGGGCGCCTGCTTCAACCTCTTCTGACATACTGGCAGCCACGTAATCAAAATGAGCAGTTCTGTAAAAGAGTCCAGGCAGAAACGCGTAGGACGGGATGACAGTAGGTAACGACTAAAATTGAGGTGAGATCAAGGGAGCCATCGAGGTCGGAGGCGGAAGACGTCAGGTACTAATATAGTAGTAACTCAAGATCAAGCTAACATGGGTCTGCCAGAAGGAGCAGGTTCATTACCCGGAGGATATAAGGCAAATGCAACCTGAGATCGTGTCTATGATTGGTAGAATAAGAGCCTGGCTTTCTCTGGAGATGTGTAATAAGTGACATCAACCATGTGGAGTTCCCTAAGCCACAAGCGAAGCGTAAATGTTGATGGTGGTGTGGATCTCGGTCGCTCTGCCCGGGCAGATGATTCAAGATCGACGCCTTTCGGCTTCACATAAGCCGGTACCATACCCTGTCGCAATGCGGCGGAAATATCGATTCGTGTTAGAAAACAAACCAAACCGTTGCAAACTGATTTTTGTCTATGTGGGCAGACTATTGCCTATAAAGCCTTGGGGAATCTAGGGATTCAACTCCTTCTAGGCCTGGAGTGGGAGCTATGAGCACCGGGTCAAAGGTGTTGTCCTGATTTAGACATTTTTACCGTAGAAAGAAGTCATGACATGTGCGGACTGCTGGAATCAGCGAGAGCCTCTTAGGCATCAAGGAACCCACAAGACGTGTTTTTGTCTGAGATTGAGCAAACTCAGCCAAAGCGCAAAAGCTAACGACTCGTTGAGCTAACTCAGATGTCTACAAGTTCCTCCACGGACATGGTTCTCATTTTGATAAAACGAATCTATAGCGCCTTGCTGATGCTACACCAGTACTTCGTGTTCATCTCAAGCTCCAGCGATACGTGTGGATCCTCCCAGCTGTTGCCTTCCTCACGCTTCCAATAACTGCATCGACTTGCAAGCTCACCTCGAGCGGAGCAAGGCCAGAAAGTGCCCTTGCGATGGATATTTTTGCGCCGCCTCTTTGGTTTTCTCCTCTAACAGCACAAGCTGTTTTTCGAACTCCCTTGACATCCGATTTACATCTACCCGGCCTATCTCGGTTGTCGGCTCAAGGACTACCAAGTCATTATGACGCATATGTCCTGGAATCCGGAGAAGAATGTCGAGAGTCCATGTCCGTTGTTGCATGGATTCGACAAGGGATCATGGCAATTACTTGTAATCCTTGTCTTTCACGAGCAAACGATCAAAGCCCCTTCGCCCAATCACATGTACCCATCAAGTTCCCTACCGCTAATGGCCACGCGCGGGCAGCACCGCCCATTCAAGACAAGCCAATTCCAATGATGCAATGGCTCTGTTCTTTGTATGTTTATTGGTCAATTACGAGCCGGTCAAAACGTCCAACATTATCTTTTCTGCCCAGGCAGAATTTCTTGCCACTTCTGCGTTTCTACCGCATCTTTCCATAATCGATTGGCCCGGGTCTTTTTATTAGTTCTGGCGTTTCTCCGTATTGGAGTAGGTACTGGAGGCACCGAGACAGGAGCTCGGGTCTTGCGTCGCGACCATGGAGTCTCTTTGCCAAACTCTATATGAAGCAACATATGACCAACTAGCCAGGAATTTGGGAACAGATACACCCAGGCCTCATCCTCGAACCTCACGTACTTACCGAGCAGGTTCAGCTGACAGCTTCTGCGGCGACATGTCCAACTGAAAGTGCAATTCCGGCGCCCTTCAGCGACGACGTCCCGGGCTCTCACCTTCCATTATCATGTCAGGCAAGGAACGCTGGAAATGTTCAAGCTCGTTCCGCTATCACTTTCGACTCATTTAGTCAGAGTAGCATCTTCTGCCGCAGGGTCACTCAAGCAAGCCGCACCTGTCGCTCCATTGAAGTGATCGTCCAGGCTCGATGGATCGAGCTTTTCGACTCTTACACCGACTACCTCGTCTGTAACAACCCTGGCATGTCCCCAACCAAGAGCCGCATGACAGCGTTGACTGAGGCGTGCCATGACTTTGGGTGGACCGAAAAGGAGCTGCGGAACAAGACGGCCATTTGGCGAGGCTACAAGGATATCAAAGATGCCGGAGGCTGGGTAGCGCTCGTCCTTGCAGGAATGGGTCTCTATCGCCTCTGCAAGTACCGTGTCGGGTTCGACAAAGACAAGTTCCAGCGACTACGAGCGATGCGTTCACGTATGGAAGTGGCCGCAGACACTTTACATCCCAGATGGCGCCAGCTCTTAGCCATCGTTGGGGAGCCCACACAACGCCAGTTCACTGGCCACCCTCACGATTGGGTCATCTTCCAGGATAGCTCCGACCCAGTGCAACTACAATCAACATACCGGGAGAAAGACCCAGGCTTTACTTACGAGCACGTCCAAGAGTCTATCTTGGACACCAGAGAATGGAGTGCAGACGACCCTCGCTGGGTCCCTCCGCCGACGGTGGCTGCATGTATCGCCGGTACCAGCACCTGCGAGCTATGCGAGCAGGTACAGTCTGACGATCCAAAACTCAACCTATGCAAATGTTTCCCCAGCCTTTTCGGCGGACCGAGGCTACCATGTCCAGTCCAGATCTTCCGCACATCGAACGGGCGCAACAACGGAGTTCAGGCCCTGGTGGCCTTCGAAAGGGGTGTCGCCATTGAGGAGTTTGTAGGACTTATCACCAAGAACATCGAGAACCAGGATGTGCTGGACAGTGAGGCAGGGGGGACAAAGTACCAAATCTGGCAGGGCAGCCTGGGGAACGTTACCCGGTTTGTGAATCACAGCTGCAAGCCAGACGCGCAGCTCCAGAAGTTTATTTGGCTAGGGACGCAGCGCGTCTTACTCGTGAGTAAAGGGATCGAAGCAGGAATGGAGATCACGGTGGACTACTCCAGCAGCTACTGGCGGGGACTGGACAAGAGGTGTCTCTGTGGTGAGAAGTGCTGTCGGTATAGCAGTAATACTAGGTACTCTTGCCGACAAGTTCCGCAATAGGCAGCACAAAATCGTTCAGGAGCGTAACGGAGCTGGGTTTGAAAACTACTCGGCATGTTTTACTTGCTGGCGTCCTCTGGCGTGGTGTAGTAGCTGGTCTGGGAATAAGAGGGTTGGCGCTTGTACTAGTGACCATCACCTGCAAGATATCATCGGGATTGTTTTTCATGGGTATTCTAGGTATGTTATGGAGCTTGTCAAAGTAATGGGTTCGTTCACGGGAGAAATGGGCATCACGGTCGACCAAGATAGGGAAGCCCAATCTGGCTCTAGAAGAAAAATGGTAGAGTCGAGCGAATAACGCTCTTTGCCAGTACTACGTTAGCGTTGGTGGTGCGTAGCGCTGTGAGCCACTGCGATTGGTAGTTGGCCCTTGTCATTGCAGTTTGGATTCGTTGGACAGAAGTCTCTTGAGATAGGCCTCAGTCAAGAATTACGCCTCCTTAACGGCCTAATCTTCGTACAGAGTTTATTGTTACTTCGCGCGTGCAACAAAAGGTTGGTAGACCACAGTTGTAAGCAGCGGATGATGGACAGACGAAGGCCCACTGAACTGCCGTCTGTGGAAGTGACATTCGCCTGGGTGAAACAAGCTGAGACAGTCGGGGGTGTGAAACTGTGAAACCATCTGTCTCTACAATTATGCGAAGATTCCAGTCCGGTCGCGATAAGGAGCTTAAGCTAATAAAGGCATATAATATCTAAGATACCTACCTCTTTACCTAAATTATAGCGATAAAACTTCCTAAGTTCTAATAACCTAGAAAGAGTTACCTAATCTTATCAGACTATACTTAGAGTTAGGTGAGAATAATATATTCTTTATGCCTCTTTAGGTATCCTTAAGATCACTATTAGCAAAGGTACAGACTAGAGTCTTTGCATAACCGTAGAGATCATGCTTCAACGTTGGCGGCCTTCTGCTAGCAAGCTTACTTCTATGGTGTCAGCCAGGGCTCGCCTCGGCGTGGAGGATATTTAGCAGCGTTATGCTTTAATATCACTGGTATCCGTCGCTAAGCCAGGACGAGATTCATCCATCATTTGAGGTAAGAAACAAAGAAGGAATCACTAGTCATCATACGGTGCTGCTTCAGCCGACGCTGGGTTCGGCCGTTTTGCCGCCTCTGGAACCGCCCGCAAATTCTCATGACTTTCAGGCAAATGCCCCCGTGGTTGTGGGACTTCAACACGATCGCAATGGCACTGGACAATTAATGAGAAACGGCCAAGCTCGGAAGAGTGTAAAAAAAAGTAAGCACTTGGCAAGGTAGGATTCCCTTGGATGGAGCGAGACGGGAAAATCGCAGGGTCCATGATGTATGCGCAGGCGCCTGGCGATGGACAAAAATCCTCACAATTGCTAAGCACTGTAAAATTCTCATTCTTCCCTCAGCTTTGTGGACTGATAGGACTTTCTATCACCGCAAATGTTTGGCAGTGTTTGGCAGGCTGATAAAGTGTACAGCACTTCTGACTGCCCGGCCCTTGTACGCCTCCTTAGCGCATCCAGCTGAACGGCGGAAGAAAGCCCCACGCATACAATCGCGCAGGGACACGTCCACGGAGCAAACGGGGTCGCGAAAATGGCAAGGTCAGATCGCCTAATGCTTGATAGCGCGTCCAAGTTGCAAATTTATTGATCGGTAGTGCCAGTCTAGTTTCTGCACTTGCGATTCTCGGGCGCAGATGCGTTAAAATTGAACCTGCCAAAGCCCCTGACCGGTTGTGGACTGGCTACACTGGATGAGAACTCTAGCCCAAGATCTCAGGGTGAGCTGGAGCTGAGAATGCACGTCCCGGGCGGCCTAGGTTAGCGTCAGGGGGTAATAAGCTGTCGAGCCAAGAGTCTTCATGGCTTGTAGAGAGGCTTTGTATCAGCAGTGCAGGAAAAAGAGGTGCCACCACGTACTGCTGTACATAGTGAAGATTTCCAAGGCCAAGGTTAATATCTTCAATGCATCCCTGACCCCCTCCTCTTTGCCCATATTATCTCTTATGCACTTGGAGTAAAGCAGTGCAAAAGCCCAGATCTATCCCTTTCGTCAGAGGACGCTCTCCTCTTACATTTATCCCCTTGCTGCGGCAAACCACTGTTGCTTCATTCCATTCCATTGTACGCTCCCTCACTTGGGGACGCCGTTTTGCCCAACGGGGGTGATGCCCAGCAAAACGGGACGTGGCCTTGGCCCAGTTTAAGAGCCAGGATATTGACCAAACATAGTCTCGCGTTTCAGCCATAAAGGCATTACCCGCCCCCTGCTTGCTGGGGACCAAGCCAATGGTGTGAAGCGCTGGCTGAACTCTGATGCCGAGTCCGTTTCAGCGGTTTGTGGCCACTGGCTTTGGGAAACAAACCGTTATCGCACTCAGCCGTTCCCTCTTAGCGCCTTGGCTTTTTTGGGTTTCTTGCTTGGGAACCTTCACTGACACTGACAGTATCAGCCCCTTTTCTTGACTTCCTGGAGCGGCTTCTCCCGTCACATCCAAATCCTCTGGGCTTGAAACCTGAGCGACTCTCTCCCTTTGAAGCCTCTTCATGCGCTGAGGTGTCTCCTAGCACCACTTACTTCGTTGTCTGTCATTCGCCCGCTCAGGGGCTGAAGCTGGCGCGGCTAGCTGAGACCCCCTCCCCCCTGAGTCCTACATCAATAGCCCCGTCGTCTAACCCACTGTAGTATGACTGTATCGGCGCCAGGGCCAGGATTGTTATTTGTCTCCCCCCAGGTACAACTAGCACTGGACTGTATCGCCGCAGTACTGTGTAGACGGCCGTTGGGAGGCTGGGTTGGGTGCTGGAGGAAGCACTATGCTCAGTGGCACATTTGGTGGACCCACGTGCGCCTTACGGGCAAAGGTTTCCAAGTGTCGAGCTAGAGGAGAACGCTTGCCCCGTACTAAAATCCAAGCGGTTCTCTTCATTTATTTGCCCATGCGCATGTAATCGGTCTGTCTTAAAGAACATTCCATCCCTTCCATCTCCTCAAGACCCTTTTTCTTCTTTCTTGGTCGACCAACCTTGCGCATCTTGAACTTGGGCCTTTTGCTTTCGGGGCTGTTTTTCCGATTGAGCCGACCCTCGCATACACTCCTTTCCCCTCCAACCGTTCGCAAAGTCGTACCGTACCGCCACTCGTTTCCTACCTCTTTTTCTTTACGAGGCGGGACATTTAGCGATAATAATAATGAGCGTTGTTCGGTCCAACAAGGTGGCGCTCCTGGCCGCGGCCGTCTTCTTGACGGTCTTGATAGGCCTGGCGCATTTCCATCTTGGCTCTCTGTCCACAACCACAGTCCCGGCCGCCAATGTGTGAGTCCACGAATCCTTTTCAGCTTCACGGTAGAATTCGTCTAACATCTTCCACGCAGTCCCGAGCTGACCAACGACGTCTCTGATTCCAAGCCACACATCCCTGAGCAGGAGCCTGCCGCTGCCACGTCCGCGGTTGACGACACCGTGAACGTGCCGGCGAGCGAGCCCGAGGTGCCCGAGTACACGCCGCAGGTACCTCAGCCTGACAAGCCTGTGAATACCCCCGGCGCCCAGCTCGACGAGACCGTGAACACCCCGACGATCAAGGCCGCGGAGCCGGAGGCGACTCCTGCTCCTCCGACCGCAAACCTCGATGCCTTTGGTCCCGAGCAATGGATCTTCCCCGCCGTCAAGCCGGACTCCCCCGAGTTCGCCCCCTACGGCCACTGGCCCTCCAAGCTTCCCTCCGACAAGCCGATCTGGACCGAGTCTCTTGGCAAGCGGCTGTGCGTCGTTGACCTTGAGAGCCGTCGCTTCGATAAGCCCGGCGAGCTTTGGTCTGATAGCATGACCTGGAACCGCAGCGGAGAGGTCCATGGTCCCTCCGGTGGCACTCTGAACCACTGGGCTTATTGTACGTATATCTTGCGCTCTTTGGCCCTTTTGCGTTCGTCATACTAATATCCTGATAGCCAAGATCCACGGTTACGAGTACTACTACGTCAAGATCAACACTTATTCCGATCGCCGCGATTCGTGGAAAAAGCCATCTGTCCTGTCCAAGATTCTCAAGAAGCACGACGTCTGTGTTTTTATCGATTCCGACGCCATGTTCAACCGCATGGAGCTTCCCCTCGAGTGGCTCATGAACTACTGGAGCATCTCCCCCCAAAACAACTCTCTCGCCCTTCCTGTTGATCCCGACACCCAGCACAACCGGGATCGCTTCGGCAACCTCCTCCTGAACACTGGTTTCATGATCATGCAGAACAACAACAGGACCTACGAGATGTTCAAGGACTGGGACGACTGCCCGAACGAGGGTGGCAAGCACCCCGGCTGCACCGAGTTCCGAAACCGCAAGGGCTGGCAACCTACCGATCAGGGCGGCTTCGGCACCTTTATCCGTTACGACTACCCCAAGGATGTTCTCGAATTGCCCTGCACCGAGGCCAATGGATTCCCCGAGAGCAACACGGGCTGCAACGGCAAGTTTATCAAGCACGTTTGGCTGGGCAAGGAGGATAGACTTGTCCTGGCTGTTGGCGCGGTGTTCCCTGGCGTTCTTCTGGAGACTTTCCATAAGCAGTTCCTCAAGGAGAAGGACAGCTTCTTCACCACAGAAGACGAGCTGATGGCTGATGGACCTCCTTTCTGATTTTAAAGTATTAATAATAACTGCGCGAGGATGCGCCGGGTATGTCCTCAGGTCACCAAGCTAGAGCGAATTACATGATGATTTACGTGATGCACCGCACAGTTTGCGTGTCAATGGTGATTTTAGCCACTTCAAGTCGTACCCTGCAACTCGCGATATTGGTATCCATTTCTTCGTAAAGTTCAGTCAAGGATTTTGATCCAACTTATTCTCATTCCGATATACAGATTATAGATGATAGCGCCTATGCCTTCGGTCGTTTACATTTGAGCCTACTCAGCATCGACCTGCTTTCCCATGGTATTCTTGACCAACTCTCCTTCATATATATGTGCCATCTTCCTCGCGAGACGGAGATACGAGTGTTTCTCGAATCTTCTCTGAAGCGGGGATCCTGGATTCTCGCGGAGAAAAGATTCCCATGTGAATGAGAGCCAAGGTTAGCGTAGCTAGCGTCATGACGTGCATATCCAGAGTTAAGGCAGCGGGCAGGATAAAAAGTATAAGCCACTCAACTGGTTTAGTTCCAACTACGATAGTCTCAAGCAAGTCAAAGGTCTGCACCGGTCTGCCTACAAGGTGATGACCCTGGTGTCTGTGAATATCAATGGCACTAAGGATGTGGAGGAGGTATGAACAGCAGCCCAGTGTATAGTCGGCATCTCAGGCGCAATGTCTGCTCTGGGAAGGGCTCCATACGATCAGCTTTGTTTTATTCGGATATACATTTTATTCCTCCTTAAAATCTTCATCATGCCCCGCTGTTTCTTCAAGCTTACGGTCCGATACCTGTCTCTTGATAGCGCAAGACTTGTCGTAGGAAGGAGGTTCAACTCATTCAGGGATCCTTGTACACAAAAAATTTAAAATGCCTTTTAAGGTCAGGTCGTGCAGCGACTGTACTACAGGTCCTATTTCCTTTTCGTCATGGAGCAGACAGAGACTCAGTCAAAGGTTGGGAGGGAAGACTTGACAGCGTAATCTACTATTGTGTGAAACACAATAATATGAGACCAGACGAGATAGTCGAGAAATCAAGCGATGGTCTTACTTATTTTCAATGAAGTGAGGTCTTAGCCATCGACCTTGTGAGGTTAAAAAAGAGACTGTGCCTGAACTCAGCTATTTATTCCCCTAACCCAACCGCTTTCGACTTCTGTCTACGAGCCGATATTGAGACAGCGGCTCATTGCTGCGATGAGTCCGTGCCAAAGGAAGTAAAACAGTAAGTAGGACTGCTTCAGTTTATTTGAATTTTTCTGATAACACGGAGGTTAACTGACTGTCTCTTGTGCGTGTAAATACGGTCTATGGAGTTGAAGAAGGTTGCACAAAACACGACAATACCTTGAAGGTAGCGTTTGGTGCTCTAACGCCTTTATAACGTTTTAGCCATAGAACAGAAATAATTATTGTCGTAATTGTTTATTTATTTTTTCTAAACAGTTTATCCTCATTACCTACCTAAGGCAAGGCTTTAGAACCTGTAACTAATATTTGAATTGGAATTCTGTTGAAGGTGAGCTACCACAGTGATCGATCCCACCAGGTGAGATGGAAGAGCAGCCGAGGATCAGCCACGGCGAGGAACCCCACAATTCCACCAGCTTGCAGAGCCTTTAAATTTTGCGCGCGGGTCGCGTTTCTCCTTCCCTTTTTCTTTTCTCCTTATGACCCTTCCATTCAAATAAACGTAAGTATTTCTCAGCGCGCTGCCACGTCTCAAACCACTCTTGCTAATATTCTTGTGTCTAGATGATGAGAACCGCGTGCCTAATATGATGCAGGTGCCGCCTCTCCAGACCTCGAAACCCTCCTTCCTTCGGGTCGGCTCAAGCGGTTCCGGGGCGAGGAGTGGTCGGCACCATGAAATGGGCGTTCGACACACCGACCTTGTTATAGCATCGGACGCGATGGAAAAAAGCTCTGACTTATCAAGAATGGAAAGGGATTCATGACTTGTGCATGGCTGTATGCAGGCCTAGGGAAACCTGGGTAGCAGAAATTTAAGCTACGGAATAGGTAAGTCCTGCAGAGCCGAAAGGCTGAGCAGTCTGTTTTTTGCATTTGTATGGAGTTTGGAGAGAATTGAGAATCGAAATCGCGTATTTGCTTGTTCCCATCAATGTTCAATGCCGCCGTGTGTATTTGTATTTGTATTCGTGATGCCTCCTCGTACCAAATCCGAACCCGAGATGAGGACATGTCGTGACACGTGAAAGAAACACATTACACAGACGGGACGGTCAACTAGCAGACAAACCTTGTTTTCATTTTCTCCTGCTTCTAGCATCGTGGCCCTGAACAGCGACAACCACCATTTCACCATCTCGAGCTCATTTCTGCGATCAACGCCATCAGCTTTACCATCTCCGTTCTTAGTGGAACTTCTATGTATTTTGCAGGGGTCTGTCGAAAGCTCTGAGAGCTGGTGACGACATCTCCCCGAGGCCCCGTAGCGTCCCTGCAATTCATTCTACAGTGGCAGCGTCCGCCAACGCCGGAATCAACCATCACCCCGGCCCTCCAAGTTAGTGCAATACATGCCACCGGCGCCCGAGCCCGCTTTCTTAGACAGGTACCGCTCTATCGTCCGGCTTCATCAACCTCCCCACTTCCCAGAACAACCAGCCGCCCAACCTCCAACCTGACCACGCACACCCCCCTCCCCTTTGTCCTGCCACGCCCCAAACTCGTCCACGTTCCCCGTTGCGGATGCGGAACCTTGGGCCCTCATCTCTCATCCTTCTCGTGTCTCTTGCGCTGGCGACATTGAACAGACGAAGCACCGACGGCTTGCAACTCGACCGCGACCGCGACGAGCACCTCCAACTTTCTCCCGCTCTGCCTCGTCATCCCCCCCGGATCGCCCCGTCTCGCTCCGTTTCCTTTTCCGCTCCGGTCGCTCATCACTTGCCTCCGACCTCCGAGTCTCCCCTCCATCTCCCGCCGCCGACAAAGGAAGCTCTTGGCTATATTCCAGCTCGACCGGAGCTTCCATAAGCCAGCATCATGTCAAGCTCATTCGAAAAGTCCGTCAAGGGCGCAACAAAGATCAAGGTGCGTACCTTGTAAAGCGCGCTCGTCTGTTCTACGCCGAGTTGCCAATGGTCGACGTCCAATGCCACTCAGCTCCAGTTGAAGAATGCTTTTCGTCAAAGACCACATGTTCCGTGCTAATTGGAAGCTCGTTTTCTAGAATGCACCTCCAAAGACAAAATACATCGAGCACATCCTCGTCGCTACCCATTCCGGCGAAGCTGGAGTCGGAGAGGTCTTTCGCGCACTCACATATCGACTCCGCGATTCCACCTGGACCGTCGTCTTCAAAAGTCTCATTACGGTCCATCTCATGATCCGCGAGGGCTCACCAGACGTCACACTCGCCTTCCTATCGACACACCGCAACGTGTTGGCAACGAGCAGCTTTACAGATGGTACGTTAAATTGGCCTGCTCGGGACCCTTACTGGAATCGATCTGCATGGACATGGTGGTTAACGAGCTTTCAGCCCAAACCCAGGGACGAAACATCCGGCATTATGCGCAATATTTGTCCGAACGAGCGCGCGCATACCGAGATACCAAGACCGATTGGGTCCGCGCCCCCGAATCGAGACTCGAGAAGCTGTCAGTTGAAAAGGGATTGTTAAGAGAGACGGAAGTGGTGCAGCATCAGTTGGAGGCATTGCTGAAGTGTGACGTGAGTCGGCCTCGGCCCATATCGATCGCTGAAGTGTTGGATGATGGAATGCTAACACACCTGCCAGGTCATGGATAACGAGCCCGAAAACGAAATCACGATAACCGTCTTCCGATTGCTTGTTTTGGACTTGTTGGCTCTGTTCCAGGTTCTCAATCAAGGACTTATTAGCATTCTTGGTGGGCACCCCTCCCCCTCTGTCTCAGCCCACCACCCTCACTAACAACGATCCCTTCCCAGGCAACTTTTTCGAAATGTCAAAGGTGGACGCTGAGCGAGCCATGGAAATTTACCGGAAATTCACAAAGCAGACGGATTACGTGGTCCAATTTCTTGGCGTAGCTCGGCAGCACGAGCACCACACACGAGTCGAGGTCCCGAAGCTCAAGCACGCTCCTGTGAACCTGGGACGCCAGCTCGAGGAATACCTGCATGACCCAGACTTTGAGGTGCACCGAAGACAGTATCTGGCGGAGCAGGATATCAAGGGCCATGGCGGTGCCAGCTCAGCTTCCAAGGCAACGTTTACCAAGAAGAAAGAGTCAGATTTCCCGGAACCAGCCTCCAACAACCCTTTTCCCAAGGCGCTTTCATCTTCTTCGACTGGAAATAAGCCGTCAGAGTCGCGGCCTCAAGCCAACAAGGGTCCTGATCCCGACTTGATCGACTTTTTCGACTCCATCGAGCAGAACCAAACGACAATGGCTGTGAGCCCTCAGTCACAACCCCTGCCTCAGCAGCAGCAAATGTCTTTCCAACAACCGCAACAGACTGGTTTGTCATTCCAGCAGAATGGCTTCAGCTCCCAGCCTACTGGATTTGCATCCAACAACAGCCCTTTCCAGCAACAGCAGCCTACGGGCGGACTTGTGCAGCAACCTCAAGCTTCATTGCAGCCCAGCTTCACCGGGGCCGGCTTTGGGGGATACACGCCTCAACAACAGCAAGGTTTTCAGCCTAGTTCACTGGCACCGATCCCCCAGGATTCTATGGCCAGTTTCCAGAACCCCACCTCTCCAATGGGACAGCAGCAACAACAGCCTGTGCAAAACGGACAGCCTCAAGCCTTTCAACCGATGCAGACTGGGCAGCCTCAAGGCCTACAGCCTATGCAGACTGGACAGCAGAGTACGAATCCCTTCCGTCAGTCCATGCTCATGGCACATCAGACTGGCATACCAGGAAACCAGATGCCCGCCGCTGCCTCAACAAAAGCTCTTAACCGCCAATCTACGAACCCCTTTGCTCGATCCTCATCTCAGCAAAACACCTCGCCATTTGCCCAAGCCTCCAACTCGCCTTTTCAACAGCCGCAAGCGCAACCTCAGCAACAACCCGCTCCTCTGCAACCTGCCCCTACCGGCACGAATCCTTTTGCAAGACAATCCACGCTGCCAGCCCAGAACCAGGAGCAACAGCCGCAGGCAGCGGGAGCTCCTCTCGCGCCTCAACCGACAGGCAGCACCAACCCTTTCCGCCATGGCGCTTTTGTTAACCACAACACGGGCATGGGCTGGCAGCATAACCAGGCCCAGATTGGCGGTGGCCTAGACCAGCTCGAAACGGTGCCCGTCTTTCCTCGGCCAATGCAGCAGACGCCCTGGCAGCAATAAGAGGCGGCATTCTCTCACGCCAACGCCATCACAATCACAGCTCTCTCCCAAGGCTCATTGGGCCTTGACTGACATATTCGCATCGCGTTTTCGCGGCCATATTTTTCTTTTTCTAGCTGTACATCCTCCCTTCCCATATAGTAAGCGAGGCGTTTTTCGGGGGGTTGAGGTGGAAAAGAGGATCGCGAAGTAAAAGATGGGTCGACGTGCAAAAGAAAATTGCGCGCATTATCTGGCGGAGCAATGATAGTATCTTACATCCTCTGCCGGCCTTTTGCAGGTGGCCCTTGTTTTCTTCGATTCAATACTTTCCGTGTTGGCGATTTCCTTCTTGGTTTAGTACAATAGCAGTCATAAACAATATCATTGGTGTTATTCTTATTAGCAACTTGTATCCTAGCTGCGAATCCTCTTTGCTGTATACCCTTTAACCATGGTATCGATCTTGCCCTGGCGTGAAACTCCCTTACTCTATGACGAGTATCATCGTGTTGCCGTCTATGCATACCAATCTCCCTTTATCCGTAACGCCATAGCTATGCCTAATAAAATATGCAACCCTCAAAACCCAATTCGCAATCACCTTTTGCGTCTAGAAAGGATCGTCCACGTCCATCTTGCCTCCTGTATCGGCCGTTGCGGCAGCCTCCCTGGCGCCAGCCGTCGCCACACTCGTCTCCAGCTTCTCCTCGCCTACAAAGACACCGAGGCCTGAGAACGCCTCAAACAGGGCCCTTGATAAGTACTCGTCCGAACTGTAACCTCCAGCCCTGAACTCGGTCTTTGTCCTCGTAATCTCCACCCACTCGTTCGAGTACGCCGCCAGCTTCTCGGGCGCGACGTCGACGCGCTGAGGCGCAACTTGGATGCCGCCGTAGGGGTCGTAGGGCTTGTCGTCCACAACGTGGACCTTCTTGTCGCGCAGACCGCGGATGGATAGGCCGCCAGGGCCAGCCGCGGCACCGAGGGCTGCGTCGCGGCTCGTGTTGCCACGCTTCTTGAGCATGATGCGGTCCATGGCTTCCGTCGCGCGGCCGACTTCTGCGGTCTGCAGGGAGTCGAGCATCTCTTCGCGGAGGCGCTTCTCGTCGGCCTTCTCGTCCACCTCGGCCTGGCGCTCCTGTATGCGGCGCTTGCGCGCGGCTTCCTCTTCGGCGGCGAGACGGCGTTGGCGGGCCTCGTCTGATTCGCGAGCGAGACGGCGGTTGCGCTCGATATCTGCCTTGTGCTTGGCCTCCCATTCCGAGAGTTGCGCCTCTGCCTTGCGTTTGGCCTCGTCACTCCCGCTGACAATGTCCCCGGTCAAGCACTCGACCATCTCCAGGTACTCGTTGTAGTCATCGAGCGTCTCAAAGTCCTCCTCGACCTTGTTGAAGATGGCGGCGACTCTCCTCCTGATGTCGACCTCGCGCTCGACGGACAGGTCGGCGAAGAAGGCCGACTTGAAGCCCCTGAGGCGCAGCGTCTTGTGGCAGCCCGCGTAGGGGCACTGGTTGGGTCCGTCCTTGAATATGCGCTCGACGCAGGTTTTGCACATGCGGTGGTAGCACTCCGGGTTGATGCGGAACTCCATGTCGCGGTTGAAGTACCGCGTTGTCTTGCAGACGGGGCATGTTTCGTCTTGGTCTGGGGGCGGAGGCGCGCTGAGATCGGAGGCGTGGCGCACCGAGACGGCGCCTGCGTGCGACATTGTAGCCCCGTAACTATGAGGTGATATGGACTGCTGGAGCGGCGGGAGCGCGGGTGAGGAAGAAACCAAAAGTAGACGCTCAGTTCTGGTGGTAGAGGTTGATCATATGCGATTTCAAATGTTGACGCTGCGCGGCTGAGGCTGCAGGGGTACGGGGCTTGACGTACTGTTTTCTATTGGACGAAGCTTGTTGGATCCTGGCTCCACACACACTCTGCCCCTCCATCTGATTGTCAGCCTTCTTTCATACCAAGACAGCTTCCATCGATTCCATCATCTTCTTCCGCCATATAATCCCTTTAGAGACTAAAGAAGGCTTTCAAAATGGCTGATAACGGTATGTCACATGCAGAAGAGCATTCCTCAATCGAAACACACTCGATTGATGGCATCATGTCCCATCACCTCTCCATCACCTCCCCCGCCATATCTAACCCTCAATGACAGAACCTACTCCCGCTGAGACTGCCGCTGCCCTGGCCAGCGAGCAACAGGAGCAGGCAGCGCTGCCCTACAAGTGGACGCAGACGATTTCCGAGCTCGACGTCACCTTCGATGTTCCCGGAAACCTCAAGTCGAGGGATCTCGTTATTGCTATCAAGAAGCAGAGCCTACAGGCGGGTATCAAGGGCCAGGACCCGATCATCAAGGTACATACAAATATACACAACTCGTCTCTCAAGCCAACTCGCAGCCGTTCCCTCTCTGCGTCGACCTTGGTGCCCTCCTCTCACTAACAACAAACCACCTCAGGGCGACCTTCCCCACGCCGTCCACGTCGACGACTCAACCTGGACGCTTAGCACCAACTCAGACAACACCAAGACGGTCGAGATCCACCTCGACAAGGTCAACAAGATGGAGTGGTGGGCCCACGTCGTCACCGACGCCCCCAAGATCGACGTGTCCAAGATCCAGCCCGACTCGTCCAAGCTGTCCGACCTCGACGGCGAGACGCGCGGCATGGTCGAGAAGATGATGTTTGACCAGGCGCAGAAGGAGAAGGGCCTGCCCAGCTCGGACGAGCAGAAGAAGGCCGACATCCTCAAGAAGTTCCAGGATCAGCATCCCGAGATGGACTTTAGCAAGGCCAAGATTAACTGAACGAGGAACTGAAAGAAAATATGTGATATCCCTGCTATGGTCGAGACCAAATGGAGTTTTTTTTGCGTCTTCATTCCTACTGGATACGTGACGTGATCTCATCTTGATTCTAGTGCAATTGCTGCCCGTTCGAGAAACGCGTTAAAGTCTTTGACTTGCTGCAGCATGCCGCCCGCTGAGCTCGCAGAACTGGCTTCGTCGGTGATGCGCGCAACGAGGAGCTCGAGGTTCGCCAGCTCAGCCTTTTTCTCCTGTGCGCGGGATAGCTCGGGGGCATCTCGTCCCCGCTCAACGGCGTTGTCAACGTCGTGCATGATGGCTGAGGTATCGAGTCGGTACTAGTGCGTGTTAGCCTAGCAGTCAGCGAAGTAGGGTTGCCAGCGAATCTCACTTTTGACTCTTTGGTGTCCTCCTCATGCTTGATGCGTACTGCGTCCATCTGGAGGGCAACCTGCTCCCTCTCTGCCTTGAGGCGAAGGATGTCGTCCCTCAATGAGAGCTTTTCCCGCTGCACAATCCGAACCCGTTTACGTAGAGAGTGCCAGTCGTTGAGGTGGATGGTCTATCTCGGTTAGCCCACATCAATAAACATGCTCTCTCAGAAGGACGTACTAGTTGGAGTAACCGCGATGTCAGCTCCTCTCGATAAGCATCCAGTGCCCGAATCTTGATCCGACACTCTTTCTTCTTGTCCTTGTCCTCCGTAGTGCTCAACGTCTCGTGAAGCTTCGCCAGCGTAGCCTCAATGACTTCTGAACAGACCTGCGCAAACACATCCACAGCTGTTTCCCCTTGCGTCGCAAACGGCACCTCGGTTGCGAGTTGATCCTCCTCGCCATCACCTTTGAGATGCTGCTTGACGTTGACGAATCGCTGTACCTTGAGTTGAATGGCTGTGCCGTCACTCTCGCGGCGGTCTTTGGCCGCCTTTTTCGCTTTGCGCTCTTGTACTGCTGACTTGGACGCCTTGTCCTGAGCTCGTCGTCTTGTTCCCGTCTTTGGTTTGACTGCTGGCTGCCTTTGAGCTGCAGGACTTCTTGACGGTTGTCCACGCCGTCGCTTCGATGCTGGTTCCTCCTCGACTTCTTCCTCGGGCTCTGCTTCAGGCGAGCGAGATGGCAAACTCCTTCGAGGCCGTTTTCTCCCGATGCTTTTTGCCGCGTCAATCGCGGTGATCTGCTCTGCTTCCGCATCCTCATCTGGGACCTCTTCAACCCCAACCGTTGCCCCATCCGCGTCTGCGTCTGCATCATCTTCCTCATGCTCTTCCACTGGGTTGGCATCCGAAAACTCGCCAGCTGCAGGACGTTGATCCGCCGGTCTGTCTGGTGAGAGCTCGTCGAGCTCATCGTCGCTCTCTGGCGCCGGTGGACTCCGTCGTTGGGACAGTCTCGACCTAATTGAAGCCGCTCCTTCACTCCGCCGAACCTTACGCACCAAGGGCGAGGATGAAGGTGGCACGTCCTCTTCAGTATGTAGTCCACCGTGTAGCCGTGTCGTCGATGACAAAGCATCACTCATGCGCACATTCCGTCGTCGATCAGGAGGGCTATGTGTGTCGGCCTGAGAAGCTCGTCGTGCACTTGGCGAGACTGACGCGGTGGCAGTTGGGAGTACCGGTAGCGCAACGTCCGCGTCGGTTTCTTCCGGCTCTTCTGCAGATCGCGTTGGACTCGGTAGCTCCGGTTCGGCTTCGGGTACCTCTACGGCGTCGATGCTCGGCTCTTCCTGGTCTGTCGGCGCGGTCGTGGCGTCCTGCGCGATGGATTCCTTAGACGAATCGGGCAGATCGTACGGGTCGGCGGGACCAGATCGTGGTGAGCGCCTTCGCGCGCTTCCGCGCGCCTGCGCAGACGGCGGTGCATCGTTATCAAGTCTTCTCCTCTTTGCAGAAGTATTTGGCGTGCGACGCGCGGAGGGTACTGGAGGTGCGGGTGTGGGAGCTGACGGAGCCGCTGGAGTCGATGTCGCGATGTTAAGGCCGGCAATGTCCAGGCTGAAGGACTCGTCTTCGACATTGGCGCGTCTGATGCAGTGTTAGAAGAGGTCATTAGTGGTCTTCAAGAGTTGGATGGGCGTACTGTGCACCGCGTAGACGTTCGTTTAGCCGCTCGGCGCGGCGCTGCTGGCCTGGATTGTTGTTAGTAGGTAGCCAGCATTTAAGGAGCTTGCCGCTTTACCTGTAGCCATTGTGGTGTAAAACAAAGCCCAGAGCTTTATTCCCGCATTTGCGTGTCCGAATGCACGGTACTCGGATTTGAAAAGCGATCGTGGTGTTGCGAGAGAGTGACTTGAGATGATGTTGTAGGAGCAGTGTTTTAGTCTAAGTTGGATGTTTGCGACGCGTGGGGGTGAGGCGCGTTGTAAAGTCGCGGGGTATCAATTAAGCAGATGCATCGCAAGACGCAAGGCCATTACAGCAGCGCAAATAATGTGGCCAGGGTGTGTTTTATAAATTTAGAGCTAATTGAGACAATTTCCTCGAGATCTCTGTTGTTGGCATTTTCTGATCATAGTGAGTGCAACACTGCCTCCATGGTTGCGCTGAGTCCCAAAGTAAGCATCATGGCTTAAGTACTACATTGCACCCAAGTTGATACTAATGGCTGGATATCAGTCCCCAGATCTATAAGCCCTTTTATGGCACCCACCAGCACGCCTTACGCCTTATCCCTTAATTTACAAGTGACCGTACAACAGGAGACCCAAACGCCCAAGGACCACGCTGCATGAAACCTTGGCTAGTTCACCGGAAGCCACTTCATCTGCTTTGTATCGAACCTATGACTATTTGGCCGTTAGCAACGAGTTCGAGACTAATCAAACGATCCGAAGATTTCATACTTCTTGAATTCCATCTTGGTCAACGCTCCTTTGCCGTATTCTGATGCAAGCATCTGTTCGTAGCGATATGGGATCTTGACGGGGAAGCCCTCGAATGTCGTATCACGCAGAGGGAAGACATATTTGTCCTGTTCCGAAATGTGTCAGCAAGAACAACAGAGACCATGCTGAGTCCAGAGAAGTAAACCCACCTTGTACTCGTGGTCATGCTTATCATACAGGACGCCCTCGCCCTCCTTGTGACCCGGGTCGTATCTCGCAGCAGTAATGTCAATAAACAGGCCCGTTTGCATGTCAATCCAACGAGCATCGATGACATTCATCCAATCGTCGCGGCCACGGTGCTCAAAGTAGGGGTTGACCTCGAGAAGAAAGAAGCGGCCCTCCGGTGCGCTCTCGTACTGAAAGTAGTAAATTGACATGTTGTGGTATGCGGCGAGGAAGTACATGTCTGCTTCTGAGACCTGGACATCAGCGTCCACGTCCCATGGCATGACCTAGCATTAGGGTTAGAGCGACGGAACCAGCAGCTTCTTGTGTGTTTACTCACCTGCTTCCCCCACCACCATCCGAGGAGGGAGCCGTGCATTAGCCATGTTTCGACTTTCAGATCTCGGAAGGTGGACAGATAGGTTTGCACGAGGACTTTGATACCAGCATTTTGTGCCGGGAGCTCAAGAGGTTCTTCCATGAATCTAGCGTCGTAGTGTGGATTTGATCTGGATGCATTACGGATTAGCAGCCAGGATGTATGCCCAACGGCAACGAACTCACGATGCCTCCCCTAGGAAATAGTCAGTAAATATTCCGCATCCGGAAACGACAGTCTCGTGTGCGCCTTATGGGCCCCAATAAGAAACCCCCAGTGCCACTTCCACATATTAAGTATGTTTTGCTTTTGACTTACTGAAGTATTTTGGTGGCAGGCCATCACTCAGTGACCGCCTCTCTCCTATAATATCCGGAATGATTGATGCGCCGGTGCAGGTAAGCCAGGCTACCGCGGCGCAGAAAGCAGAGATCCTCATCGTACAGCGTCAAATCCTTGGTGGCTGTATATGAATTCTTCAAGAGATCTGAAATGTCGATAAGAGAAAGGCCGCGCTGCTAGGTTGGTGACAGCGACAAGTCTTGATCCGTTGAAAGCAGGGGTAGCGTCATTTGCCGGTAGTGGATATCACTGTGCCGACTGCATCAAGTGCAGAGTGGAACAATTCCCGGATTGATTAGAGAATACTCTCCCTTTGGTTCTATTTTCCAGGCAGTCGATTGCCGCTTTGCGATAGCATGTCGTGTGAGCGCAGGGTGGTGGTGAAAGAGGTGGTTGCATTAGTGTGAAATGCTTAAGAAGAGGCTTGCAACTTGGCACTGTATCTTTGGCCCCTGATTTCCGCAACGTTGATAGGCCGCGTCACCGAATGAGGCAATGAGAAAACATAAACTTGGGAGAATTTCCAATATCTGACAACGGGATAAAATGCATGTATCAGCTGCTGGTCAGTCTACATAGTTACTAGTAGATGATATTCTCACGTGAAAGTGACATTCAGCGCCGCAGCTATCGTCACGACGTCTTCAATAACTGATCCGGCAACTCGTCAAGTGCCAGCGCAAGCAGGCCAAGCCCCCCCACTTCACCGTGGCGCAGGGCAATCCAGTCCCCGAATTGGGCCATGACCTGCTGACTGACGCAAGCTCCAGCCCCAGCTTCCCTCCGCCTCCTCCTCCCCCATCGCGGAGCTGCCTTAAGCCAGGCAACCTGTCTTATTACTCCCACTTCATCCCCGTCGCCTTCACCAATTCCCTCGCCAGACGCGATCCTCGTGAGAAGCCGACTGCTTTCTTCTTCAAACTTGCCGCTGGCAGGTCCTCGCGGCCCCCGACTTCTATCCGAGAGCTGCTTCGCAACGCCCGTCTTCAGCGCCTCGACACAGCTCGCGCCCCGAGCAACCCGGTGTTCACAATGGGCGCCTGGAACGTACGTCCCTACAGACGCCCGAAACTGTGTGCTTCTGTTGCGAGCTGACACCGCTCCTCTAGCTCTTCCGCATCCTGGGCGACCTGTCCCATCTCCTCTCCAAGTGCATCCTGATCTTCGCCATCCACCGCAACCGCAGCGCTGAAGGCGTCTCCCTCATCACGCAGATCCTCTACGCGCTTGTGTTCTGTGCTCGCTACCTCGACATTTTTGGCGAGAATTCAGCATGGAACTTCATCTTCAAGATCTTTTATATCCTGTCGTCCTTCTACATCCTCGGCATCATGCAATGGGCCTACCCGAGGTCGCGCGAGCGTGAGGTTGCGTGGAAGATTGGAGCTTTCATCCTGGGCGGATCGTTTGTTCTGTCGCCAATCGTTCTGCTGATCTTTGAGACACACAAAGGCTTCCGAGCTGTACGTATACTATCTTCACCACAGCCCGAGTCGCCATCGCTAACCGTTACTTCCATCAGTGGATGTGGGTGTTCTCTCAGATCCTCGAGTCTGTCTGCGTCCTCCCCCAGCTCCTGCTCCTGAGGCAGACGACCGTCCCTACCGTCATCGACTCGTTCTACCTCGTCGCTCTCGGCTCCTACCGCGCCCTCTACTGCGTCAATTGGTTCATCCGAGAGTTCGAAGTCTCCGGCCGAAAGCCCAGCGCCGTCTCCGTCATCTTCGGCGTCATCCAGACTGCTCTTTACATCGACTTTGCCTGGGTCTACTACACCCGCCAGCGCGTCAAGCTCCGCGGCGGCGGCATCGTCGACGCCGACGACATGAGCCGCAGCTGGTTCCTCCGCCGCATCTTTGGCAAGCGCGTTGAGCACTCTGACGACGATGAGGAGAGCGGTCCTGCCTTTGACGACGACGATGACAGCGGCCACCGACGCAGTACCCGACCCAAGTGGGGTGCCCGCGGCATCTCGGTCAGCGCCGACGACGGTATTCTGGAGCAAGAACAACACAACCGTGACCGCGACGAGCTCGGCGGGCCCGTCGACCCGGACGCCAAGATGCAAGACCCCGATGAGCTTGCGAGGGCGCTGGATGACGACGATGACGAGCAGACACCGTTGCGCCCCGGCCAAGCAAGCAACGGCCAGCCCAGCGGAATTCGAGCCGGCGAGGAGTGGCGGGACTAGACCCGCCAGCTTGAGCCACTGGCCTTCTCATTTTCAAAGATTTCACGGCACCAGCAAGAGTATGGACACAGAAGGAGTATGATGGGTTTGCTTTGTTTTCTGGGATATTTTGGAACGTTTACAACGTGTTGCGCATGCGCTGTCACCACGGTGGTGGCCCTGCGATGTACGGAATGCGGTAGTAGAAGAGACGGGGGAGGGCCCCCGGATCTAGCATGCCAAGAACGGGTGCTCACCAAGTCGATGGATTGTTCTTGGGTCTCAATATGTATACATAGCGCAATCTTTTCTGAGAAGATAATCTCAAATTGAGAATCCGATACAACCCCATAGTGTCACTTTGCAAAGAATCGCGATTATAAGACCAAGGACGAAGGCTGGCATGTGAATGTCATTTTTACGGCCAACTTCAGCCAGCGAACCTAGCTTGTTCGCTGAGGACCCATTGCACGTCCTTCTTCGAGAGAACATAGTCCAAGGGGGTGGGTGATTTCATATACAACTCCATCCATGCCCAGATCGTGGGCAATTCTCCCCCATCAATGCGCGCCAGTTGCTGGGACTATCATCACCAGTCCGATCCTGTTGCAACGCCCACCAGCAGCATCCCAAAGGCTGCGATAAACTCCTAAACAAAGAGTAAAACCATAAGATACAGGTTAAAACAGGCTATATCCATAAAGATATGTTTGAAACAAAATTGAGTGATAAACGGAGGGGTTTTCCTTGAAGAAGTTCAAGCCTGTCAACTGACAAAGCGTCTCTCAAACTCCTGGTAAAGCTTTGGGCTAATCTCATCACTGCTCATGCCCTCAATCTCGACTAGAACACCCTTCTGAGCGTAGTGGTTGAGCACGGGCTCGCTAGTCTCCTGAAACTTCTGAAAGCGAGCGCGGTAGACTTGCTCGGAATCGTCGGCGCGCTGAATGAGGGGTTCGCCGGTGACATCGTCGACACCGGGAACGCGGGGCGCATTGAAGGATGTATTGTAGACACGGCCCGAGGGTTCGTGGACCCAGCGGCCAGCGATACGCTCGAGAATGACTGATACAGGGGTCTTGAGAGAGACGACAAGGTTGATGGGGATGAGCTTGTCGAGAGGGGCGGCTTGGGCAGCTGTTCGGGGGAAGCCGTCGAGGATGAAGGAGGCGGAGGGATCATCGGAAGCGTGGGGTGCGATATGGCTGTCAAGTATGGAGGGGGTGGTGATGAACGAGTCGATGGCAGAAGCAGCATCGTAGGAGGGCTGCTCCATGGCGGTAGCCTCGGAGGCGAGGGTCATGACGGAGGGAGGGCCATGACTAGCGAGCCAGCCGCGGGTGTAGAGTTCGTTGGAGATGAGTCGCAGGATGAGGTCGTCGGCGACGAGGCCGCCAGACTTCATCGTAGTCTCGACCTTGATGCCTGTAGTGACAGTTGTTAGCAGGTGTCTTCGTGGTTGAGGCTGCATTAGCAAAGGATAGAGTCAGAACGTACCGAGGGGTGTCCTGTCCTTGACATTTCGACGGAGGAGATCGCCGGTGCTGATCGAGTTGAGTTGGGGGAAGCGCGAGAGCAGACGCTCGCTCTGCGTTCCCTTGCCCACGCCAGGCGCACCAAAAAGAATCACTCGAGCGGCCTTGTTCAGTCTCATTCTAGGCGACCTAAACGTTGAGGTCGTTGCGAACTATGGGATCGGGGGGCTGCAGCCCCTGTCGGTTGGATTATAGATGACTGTCGCAAAGTCGCGATCTGGCGGTAGTTCGAGCGAGCGCGTGGATAGAGGCCGGTCAATTTCTCGGAATCGATGATGATGTCTGTCCTTGGGTCGTGGGACTAGTGTTCGGTCGATGGCGTGACGAGTTGTTGAGGATGGTAGAAAATGCCGTGAGGTCAAGGATTGGAGCGGAAATTAGCCCGATGAGAGAGAGAGTAGAAGCAAATAGTGATATTCGAAGACGTAGAGATTGTGCAAAATACTAAAAAGAGAGGGTATATGTCAATAGATGGGGTGGAATAGCGACAAATTATCCAAGATGGGATGGGAAAGAAGGTTGGAGTGGGGGGGCGCGGACTGGGCGGTGGAAAGTGCAGGATGGTGTTGAGAGTTTGAGGCGGAAAGCGGTACCTGGCTGCACACCCGCGACTGCGCCGAGGAGCATGTACCGGCCGATGACGGATGGCGTTGGGGGGGCTGAGAAGGAACGTGCGCTGTAGGAAACGGTCAGGGTGAGCAGGGGCCAACGTGCCGAGTCCGGGGCAGGGGCTAGAGGGGGTACCGTCTGTAGCCGGTAGACGGGACTCGGGAGTCTGGGCTTTTGAGATGCTGATGCCTGCAATCTCGATTCCATCTCATGAATACCACTGTTTGTGATGGCACTATATTATTCTCTGAAGATAAACCCCCCAAAGCATCTCCGTTTCCTGAATCACAAAGCCAGTAACCACGTCCCCTCACTCTCCTCATAAATCCGCATCTCCCGGGGCTAGGATCGGCATACCGCGTTAAGTCCGGGGTTGATGCTAGCGACGTGCGTTGTAGACCACAAAACGAGAAAGCGATCCGGAGTAACCGGGGGGTATCGGAGACACCCGAGTCTTTCTTATTGCAGTCCTTATTCGACAGGCAGCATACACATAGATTTCATCCATTGTCCCCTACAAGTCGTGGCCGCAAAGTCCCTCTCGCCAGTGCCTTTCATCCGCAAGCTGTGCTACATGTTTCCCACTGTCTAGTACGTGCGACGTTCTGGGAAATGCCTACTTCCTCTGTGAACCAATCATTTCAATCCATGTTCATTTGATTTCCAAGCACCCCGGCACAAGCTTCCGAGGCTTGCAGGAGGGACGTAGGTAAGCCTCGGCGTTCCAGAATGCGGGGAACCACAATGCATTATCGATTATCAATATCTCACTACTATGGAATACTGACAAATGCACACAACGGCCAAGAAAGAAATATTAATCAAAGGTCTCTGAGAGGAGTTTTTAAGCATGCTAGAGTGGTCTCAAAACTTAAATCATCATTCTAGCGAAGATTTGAGATGCGGTAATGAGTTAAACGCTTTGGGAAACACATTTGGGAATGCGAAAGTGTTCCATAGCCTCCAAAGGTCGGTCATGAGATTGAGTCGCACTTCAAAGACATGGCCAACTGGAAATGCAACTTTCGCATATACTTGACAATTACTAAGCGGCTGCCGTGCGTCTCGTCTTCAACTTCCAGGCTGCAACTGCGTACACCATAGTAAACAAGTTCAGAGGCAGTCCCGGTTACTAGTTAGCGAGTCTAGAGGCAGCAATATCAAGTCGAGCGAATTGACCATGACAAAGAGCTTTTAAAAGGCCTTTGCAAGCCCAAAGGGTCGCTCCGGGCTGCTCCACCCTTGTAGATCATTCTGCCGCCCACCATGATCGAAAGCCTCGAAGTGCTGCTTCAGTCACAGATTACGCCGCAGTTGAATTGAATGTCACGGACCCAGAACCTAAGAAGGCGATAGGATACTAGAAAACATGAGGTAGGTAATGTCCATCTGCATGTGCAATAGTCCTAGGATAAGCGCACATTATTTGAAAAGCCGTAGAGACTGACAATATTTGCGACGCAGTCATCTGATTTGGCGGCAAACATGTCAAGCCAATTGATACTCCTACATCGTCGGAGGTTTTCGTTGCACGTCAATCCACTATTTGTGTGGTAAATAAGGTTACTTTTAAGCTAAAGCAAGCAGGCTAGGTAGTGACAGAACTTCACTGGTGGAGGTCAACGACTTAACTTTTCGTCAAGACCACTCCTCCTTGCTATAAAATTATCTATAAGTTTCGGTCAATCGATTTCGATAAACATTCATCTATCCAAAATCAATCCTTACGCACTCGATGCACCTAAAGTTTGTTTATATCCAAGTCTTGGTTCAGAATATCAGACCACTACTGGCATCACGCTACTTTGACACGGCAAGCAAACTTAGGCGAGGTTCTGACATCAGTACACGCTACACACCTGTTCCAATTCCTCCAAACGATTTGCTACTTAACACTGCTACCAAATACTGGAACCAGTCTCCCGCCAAAACTTCTTCCTTCTCTAGGTAAGTTGTCCCTTTTTGAAAACGGTTGCGATCTACTAGTCATTCGTGACGGGGACGAATCCTAATTGCCGCGGTCTGATCCCGGGGTTGTTCGATCGCCCAATACTGACGGTCAAGAATCCAAATGCCCGCAACTGCACCGGCTTGGCAACTCCTTCGGGTAAATTTAACCATCGCTCATGACCCTCGTATCCATCCTTCTGGAGCTTGGGCAGTTTTCCAACTCTCGTAATGTAAAAACGGCCCGAACCTCTACTGTAACCCCGCACGTTTACCACCCCATTCTCGATTATTCCCCGGATTCAACCCCCGCAAGGTCCCACTGCGTCCCTGGCTGACATTAACCTTAAGCGTGGTTCTTATGGGGCAATGGGGTGGTTCGGCCTGCGAGGACCGGGGTTTTCCAGCCCTTGCGGATGCCATTTGCTGGCTTGGACTCACGAGACCTTCAAGATGCTGTCATAGATGGACACGGTGCCAGTCCTTCGGGCCGAATAATGCGAGTCAACAGCAGTAGTCGCTTTCCTCGGTGGTAGATGAGCCGATCGGCTTTGGAAGAGCCAGTCTTTGAGTGTAAGTGATCGTCATGGCAGCTATAAGATGAGGTGTCGGTCACACAAGCTATGTATTTTGGGCCAGCTTCGGTTCTTTCACACCCACAACTCCCCCTTTCGTCATGAGATCCTACCTCATTGTTCTTGGAGGTGCCGCTGTAGCCCTCGGCAATGTCATCAGCCGTCAAGATGCCAATCCTCCCCCGTACCGCAACTCCAGCCTCTGTCTGGACAAGCGTGTCGATGACCTCATGAGCCGCATGTCTCTCGAGGATAAGGCGGGACAGATGTTCCATGCTCGCACCGAGGTTATCAACAACACATTCGACGAGACGATCGAGGGCTTTGTCGTAGACAAGCACATCACTCACTATGTACTGAGTGGAGGTGTCAACGATGCTCGAGCTGTGGCAAACTGGCACAACAAACTCCAAAGACTTGCCCGGGACACCCCTCTAGGAATTCCCATCACCATCTCCTCTGATCCGCAGCATGGCTGGACCGACAACGCCGCTGTGTCGGTCGTTGCAAACGGCTTCTCTCGCTGGACTGAGGCTCTCGGAATTGCTGCGCTACGATCTCCACAATTGGCACGTACATTTGCTGAAATTGCTCGCGAAGAGTATGTTTCTGTGGGAATCCGCCAGGCCCTTCATCCCCAAGTAGACCTTTCGACTGAACCGCGATGGGGCCGTATATCCGGCACCATGGGTGAGGACGCTAATCTCACGAGTGCTCTGCTCGTTGAGTACATCAAGGGGTTCCAAGGCGACAAGATTGGACCTCACTCAGTCATCGCAACGACCAAGCATTTCCCTGGTGGTGGTCCCATGGAGAACGGCGAAGACTCTCACTTTCCTTGGGTTGGTCAACTGATAACTTGTACTCTATTGGCTTTTTACTGACATCCACGCTTCTAGGGCAAAAACCAAACTTACCCAGGCAACAACCAAGCCTATCACCTGATTCCCTTCAAGGCAGCCATCGCAGCGGGTACAAGGCAAATGATGCCGTACTACTCGAGGCCCATCGGCACGGAGTGGGAAGAAGTTGCCTTTGGCTTCAATAAGGGCGTTGTCACTGACCTGCTAAAGAACCAACTGGGATTCGAAGGCATCGTTGTCACAGATTGGGGCATCGTCACAACTCGAGCGTGGGGACTGGAAGACGCGACCGAACTTGAACGTGCACGCCGTGTCCTCGAGGCAGGATGTGACATTTTTGGCGGCGAGACGAAGCCTGAGCTGGTCATCGAGCTAGTCAACAAGGGCTTGATCTCTGAAGCTCGCATCGATGAGTCGGTCCGCAAGTTGATGAAAGAGAAGTTCGAGCTGGGGCTCTTTGATAACCCGTTCGTGGACCCCGACCATGCTGCACGGATAGCAGGAAACGGCTACTTCAGCCGGCTGGGCAATGAAACTCAGCGCCGAGCATTCACTCTTCTCACCAACACCAATGACATCCTGCCTCTGCCCGTATCAGCGCTCGAAGCACGCTTCTACATCGAAGGAATTGACCCAGAGGTAATGGAAGCCCGCAACCTCACCGTTGTGGAGAAGCCGGAGCAGGCCGACTATGCTTTCCTCCGTCTGGAATCCCCATTTAAGCCTACAACAAGCCAGGGTCTCGAGGCGCTTTTCAACAACGGCACTCTGGAGTTCAACAGTACTGAAAAGGCCCGCCAGGCCAAGATCTTTGCCGAGGTTCCGACGGTGGTGGACATTCGGCTGAACAGACCAGCCGCGGTGCCTGAGGTTGCCGAGTCTGCTGCAGCGCTGTTCGGTAACTACGGTAGCAGTCACGACGCGTTCCTGGACGTCATCTTCTCTACTGATGGCTGGGGTCCGGAGGGACAGTTGCCCTTTGATCTCCCGCGATCTATGGCTGCGGCGGAGGCGTCTTTTGAAGATGTGCCTTACGATACGCAGGACGCTTTGTTCAAGTTCGGTCACGGTCTGCGATACAAGGACAAGTGTAGCAGAAGCTCCTTGTTTTGAAATGAGTGGTCATGAATGGGGAATGTTGAAGGCATCCTTTGGTGTGCATCTCCTTTTCCTGTCGAATAACTTTAAGCAAGGGGGAGCTGGTGGTGAAGATGGGCATTCTGGAGTGGAGGCACGTTTCCAGAAAATGCTGGTCGGCCTTCACATATCATAGCGAAGACATATGTAATGACTAAAAAGCATGTTGCTGTACATAATCAGATCTTTCGTTAACACTTTAGAGCTTCCAGCTATCAGGGGTATCTTGCTTTGGTCCAAGTGTCAGGCAGTCGACATTGTGTGTTGAACATGCGGGCCTGCGTCAAACGTTCGTAATAATGCGGCCCTAAATGGAATCAACATCTAATTAGGCTCGCGGCTCGGTCCGCCACATCGTTTTGCACTAGCTAGCTAATAACGAATCAAAGTCTGCTGCAGCAATGTTGATACCTACTGGGATCCATGGGCAGCACAAGACTTGCTTACAACCTACGTATTTGACGGTTCCAGTTCATGACTGGAGGCACGTAGTTGAGCATGTCCATATAGGCGTTGACCTAAGCTCACCAATCGTAAAACACAGCTGAATCCTGGCTTTGTCTCCTTCGAACGCTCTGGAATCCATGCCGACTGAGTCGCCTTGTGGGGCGCATTTGTCGGAGCAGAAGCCCAGAGTAAGCTCGGTGGCCCCTTCATAAATCCAACTACCGTTCCTCGGTCGGGATTTGGAAGGGTTTGCCAAGAATAGCTGACGTTGGACAGCTATGAAAGAAGCTGGCTCCATATCTGATGCCAGGGTCCCGATGGCCATCACAAGAAAGCTTCGCGAGTGTTGGAATGCCCGGCTGCGACCGGTGGACAACGGTAAATAAAAAGCAAGTCTTCTCAGGCAAGGAAAAACATTCGATGCAAGCAATTCGAGTGCACAGAGACAAGACACCCTTAAGATACACGGATGTCTCATCACACAACTTGTGCCATTAGGCCATTCTGCTTCCGTGCCAACCCCCACGTTCAGAGGCAGTCAGTCTACAGCAAAGTCGACGTGAAACATGGAAGCCAAACACCAGTTTCATAGCAAAGAAAGGGTAATCAGTAATCACAAAAACAGCGCAAGGAAGCCGTAAGAACACCGCAGAATGACACGGCAGCTCCATACAGCGGAACCTCAATGGAGCACAGCACACAGCTCGGCCAATTCGCTCGGGGGTAACGGCCCTGGCCTCTTCTGTTGAGAGAGGATTTCCCCTGCACCGGCCGGCCCAACAAAAGCGACACCCGACGGCACTCCCACTCCCGGCAGGCCACGTGACCTTGTTTGTTTCGGCTGTTCTGCTGACGCAAGCAAGCCCGTGTCGATTGCACGCAGAGAACATGGGGATTGGACGCAAGCAAACAGGGGCTTTTACTTGGAGGCGAAAGGCCCGGAAAAACGGTTGTTGCGGATGCGGCATCCCCGGTTCTCTGTCGGATAGCGGAACGCCAGCTCTTCCGCCGGGTTGCTACTGGTAGAACCTTAGCTGGGAGGCGCATTATCCCCGTAACCACATCTACGCTTCCACGGCTCTAGAACCCTTTGACTTTGCGCATCCACTTTGTCCCTCCTTCATCAAGTTCATCGTCCTTTTGATTGCTTCGTTCCTTTTAACCCCCGCCGAATTGACACTGCGCCAGCACACGACGGTCCCCCATCTCGACCCTTTGAATCTTTCTCTCCCTCTTTCTTCGGCTCGCTATGAGCGCTTCCTCCAACGTCGCTCGCAGGGCGGTTGCCCGGAACCCCCTGTTGGGAAATGGTAAGCAGGCGGCTTCCTCGTTCTTGTGACTGCGATGCTGACTCTCAGGGCAGCTAGAGCCTTCTCTCGGGGCGTCTCCCCCGCCCTCATCAACCGCCATGTCAGCCGCCACGTCAAGATCCCTGCCATTGCTCTCTTGATACCGATGCGATCAATGAGCACCGAGCATCACCGTCCCGATGCACCCGTCTCCGGCCCGCCCCCGGGATTCAACGCCGAGAAAGCTAAGAAGCCACTCCCGAAGGATGCCGAAACCGCCGTCGTGAAAAAGGATGATAAGGTTGGCGTGCAAGCCAAGGATGCATCCGTACTAAAACCTGCCGACGCGGCAGCCTCACCAGTAGCCGGCACGGCAGAAGTTGTCGGAACGAACGAGGGTGTCATGGAGAAGTCGGATGCCGCCAAGAAGGCCAAGGAGGAAAAGAAGCTTACGCTGTGGGAAAAGGTCAAGAAGGAGGCTCACCACTACTGGGATGGATCCAAGCTGCTTGTTGCCGAGGTCAAGATCAGTTGGCGGTTGGCTCTCAAGATGGCGGCTGGATATGAGCTCACACGCCGCGAGAACAAGCAGCTGCAGCGAACGGTCCAGGACCTGGGCCGGTTAGTGCCCTTCTCCGTCTTCATCATCGTTCCTCTGGGTGAGGCGCTTCTGCCTCTTGCCCTGAAGCTCTTCCCCAACATGCTCCCCAGCACTTTCGAGGGACAAAAGACAAAGGAGGCCAAGGCCACTCTCCTGCGATCGACACGCAAGGAGGTCAGTACATTTCTTCGGCAGACGTTCGCCGAGACAGGCCTGCCAGTGAGCCAGGCGACAACACAACGAGAGGAGTTCTCCAACTTCTTCCGCAAGGTCCGTGCTACAGGCGAAGCCCCCACATCGGAGGATATCATCAAGGTTGCCAGGGTGTTCCGCGATGATTTGACCCTCGACAACTTGTCACGACCTCAGCTCGTCTCCATGTGCCGATACATGAACCTCAACACTTTCGGAACGGACATGATGCTTCGATACCAGGTCCGCCACCGCATGCGCCAGATCAAGCGTGACGACAAGGCCATCAGCTACGAGGGTGTGGACAGCCTGACGGTTTCTGAGCTCCAGGCAGCATGTGCCGCCCGTGGTATCAGGACACACAGCGTTTCCCCTGCGCGGATGCGAGGGGACCTCCAGACCTGGCTCGACCTTCGACTTCGGGACAGCGTTCCCTCAACACTCCTTGTTCTGAGCAACGCCTATATGTACGGCCAAGGCTCAGGCGAGGGCTCCCACAACATGGTTGATGCCCTTAGCGGTGTTCTGTCTGCCATCCCTGAGGAGCTGTACCACGAGATCGAGCTCGAGGTGCACAACGCCGAGGGCGCGGCGACCAACAAGCAGCGTCTTGAGGTTATCAAGGAGCAGCAGGAGCTCATCGAGGACGAGGCCGAGCAGGACCACGCCAGCCAGAGCTCTGGTTTCGCCACCCCCCGAGATGTGGACGACATCGATGAGAAGGAGGAGCGGCAGGCGATGGCCGAGGCCGAGGGTCTCGGCTCGAGGCAGGTCGGCGAGATGGTTGAGGCCGAGAAGGAGCTGAGCAAGGTTGCGGAGGCGGCCGAGGCGGTGGAGGCAGAAATCCGAGCGAGCGCTGGCGAGGCGAAGAAGCCGGAGCAGAAGTAAGGAAAAGCGTTTCTTTGCTCCATGTACCACGACTACTTGAGAATATCGGGAGTTGTTTCATATGTATGACTGTATGGTATGGCATCAGGGCGGGATGGGAATAGGCGCTGTATCAAAACGGGCACCCCAACAGAGGGACCGAAAGAAACTACCACTACTTGGGATAGACAACTCTCGACACAGGAAAGCAATAGATTCCACTTGATCTTTTTTGTACATATGCGACTCTTTGTGTTATAGATATTGATATCATTACGCCAAAATGAGCGTGTGAATTTACCTATCCTCTTGACTTGACATAACTCGATCTGATATCTCCGGAATCGAGGTTAGAGCTGGATGCGAATGCCTAAACTGGAACTGGCTGCGTCATCGTGGCCCGAGCCTCAGCTACGTAGATCTTTCATAGGGAGTACTTACGTGGCTATCTCCCATGGCGCAAGAAGTCAGCGCATGAACATGGAATCGTTTGAATAAGATGAACCCAGCTTCAATAATTATATCTAGACCAGCAGACTTTTCATTCAGAGCCTACATATTCTATTCGATGTGATGTTGGTCAAATTTGCCGTCTAACAAAGTCTCTCTCTATCTTGAATGGTCCCTGCGCCACATCCCACCTCTCCACTCGTCGCTCTCTGACGACCTCTCTTTGAGCTTCAACCTCCCGCCATCTCCGCTCACCTTGAACCATCCGCCTCATACAACTTGCAGCCTCGCTTTTCGACTTTTTCTTCTGTTGGTTTGTCTTTTAAATTACTCTCGGCAAACCCACATACGCCTGGCGACCTCTCGCGTTTGCTGCATCGCCCCCAGGTCAATACACACAAACACTCGGCCGGTTTGCGTTCTAGTGATGGCGGCCATGGAACAACAAGATGACTTCTCCAACGTCACATGGAGCGAGCATGTCCACGACCAAACCACTCGCCCTGTGCCTCCAGCTGAAGATCCCGGCCACGATATGACTGCCCCTGGGTCGGGCATTGATAGAGAAGAGGCGCCTTCAATGGGCGCCGAGACGCTCGAGTGCACCGTGGACACGCCCATCAAGGAGAATGACGGCACCAAGGACGCGTTCGTCTCGTATCTGATCACCACCTACGTGCGTATACCTCTTGTTTCTTTGGAGTGATCTCACCAGCTGACAATGCCAGTCCACATTCTCTGCCTTCCAGCGCTCCACCACCACCGTCCGACGCCGCTTCACCGACTTCGTCTTTCTCTACAAACAGCTCACCCGCGACTATCCCGCCGCCGCCGTGCCGCCTCTGCCCGACAAGCAGCGCATGGAGTATGTCCGCGGCGACCGCTTCGGATCCGACTTTACCGTCCGACGAGCGCACTCCCTGCAGCGCTTCCTCGTCCGCCTGTCTCTCCATCCCACGCTGCGCCGCGCCCCGATCCTGCACACGTTCCTCGAGAGCCCCGACTGGAACGCTACCATGCGCAGTCGGAGCACGCGCGGTAGCTCGGCTAGTGATCCTGGGTCCGCCGGCGTGTTTGACAACTTTGCCGACACCTTTATCAATGCCTTCACCAAGGTCCACCGCCCGGATCGCCGCTTTACTGAGGTCAAGGACAAGAGCGACAAGCTTGACGATGATCTGGGTCATATCGAGAAGGTCATTGCCCGAGTCGCCCGGCGGGAGACGGATCTCGAGGTCGATCTTCGCGACCTGGCTGAGCAGTTTCAGAAGCTCATCCCGCTCGAGCCTCATGTCGAGCCCGAGGTCCATGCCTTTTCCGCATCCATCGAAGACACGGCAACCCACCTCCGAAAGCTCAAGGATTTGACCGACCAGGACTACCTTGGATCACTACGTGACATGCAAGCATACTCGCTGACACTCAAGAATCTCCTCAAGGCTCGCGAGCAGAAGCAGCTCGACTACGAGCAGCTGACCGAGTACCTCAACAAGTCTACCACGGAGCGCGACACTCTACAGTCTGGACATGGCGCGGGGTCCGGCGCCGGCGGGTTCTTCCGATCCAAGATTGAGGACGTCCGCGGCGTAGACCACGAGCAGGCACGACGTGAGCGCGCGCGCAAGCTGGAGCTGCGAGTGGAAGAGCTGACCCATGAAGTCGAGAGCGCACGCAAGACGAGCGACATGTTTGACGACGAGGTGGTCAAGGAGGTGGCCGACTTTGAGCGGATCAAGCGCATCGAGATGAAGACGCAGCTCGGCGGCTTCGCGGACGCGCACATTGAGTTTTATGACGAGGTGGTGAATATCTGGGAGAAGTACGTCCAGGAGATGGAGAAGGACGGGCGCGTTGCGAGCGGTTGAGCGATGAGGGTTGGTTTTTGGTATCTGACTATGGCGTTTAATGGGACTCGACGGCGTTTTTGGGAACGATTGATTGATGTGAGCAGGCAAGGCTTAGTTGCTGAGATAGCCTCGATATCAAGATGAGACCTTTCTGCGAGTTGTGGAATGGTCTGGCGGTCAATGTGAGTTGGAAGGCCTATGTTACGTCTATGCCCAGCGACGAGGATAGGCGAGTGGTGAAGATAAACAAAGGTATGTATGCAAAGATGATCATGGTGAGAAATCTCACTGTAAGTTGTACGAGGAAAGGCACGAATGTATCCCGAAGATGTGAACAGTACAGGAGACTCGGCAATGTCAACCGCCCAAGTCGAGGCGCCGCAGCGTGACTTATTAGATACGGTATACCCAGCAAGACATATACCCAAACGCCAATCCAACATCTATTGATTGTATACTTTGTACCGTAATAAAACGCAGAGTCATAAACTCCATTCATACCATGCAATAAGTTCCCCAGGCCATTCCAAGTCCGGGGTGTATGATCCAATGCTTAACACTATATGGTCTGCGCGTCTCAACGCCTGCCTCCCAGAGGTCTCGTCTCGCCCTTCTCGTCCGCGCTGTCGTCGTCGCTGTCGTCTCCCACGGCGTAGTGCTCCGCGTCGTCGCCCGCCAGCCGGTCGAGCGACCGGTCGCGCTGGTCTCGGTAGTCCTCGAACTGCTCGTCGTCGCTGCCCTCGGCGAAAGCGTCATACAGCTCTCCGCCGCGGGTCCTGCGCTTCTTGGCTCCGGCTGCCTTTTCGCCCGCGTTGAGGCCCTCGGCTTCCTCCTCGTCGACGAGCTCGAACTCGTAGTTATTGCGAGGGTTGTTGCGGAGGCGGCGGCGGCGGGCGATCCAGAAGTAGATGCCCAGGCCGCAGCAGAACGCTGCGATCAGGCCCACCGCTCCGTAGATCCAGACCTGCGCTTTCTTGGAGGCGCCAAAGGTCGGGAGCCAAGACACCCATGATGAGGAGGCCGAAGCTGTTTCTTGTGCCGCCTCCTCCGTGCTTGTGGCATCGCCTTCCTCCGTATCGCTGGGCCTGGCTGGCTTGGTGGGTCGCACAGGATGGTCGGTGGGATGCTCTACAAGGCCATCGCCAGTGCTCTGGGGGACAATCGAGGTGGTGGAGGCGGGCAGGGTCGTGCTCTTGACAACCTTGTCGTGGTCTTTGTCATCATCGGCCTTGGGCATAGGCAGCTCGGTCGCCTTGTCCGCGTCGATAGCCTCACCCCACAACTTCAGGCGCCAGTCGACAAATTTGCCCTTGAACGAGTTCTTCTCTGTGTCCCTCACAACAATAGTCCACTTTCCAACGCCAGACTCTCCCCTGTATATATATCAGCACCGAGTAGTAAAATACGGAGTCGTAGAACGTACCAATGCACAACACTCATGAACGTCCAGTCAACAAATCCTTCCTGCTTCGAGTCCAGTTTTCGAGAAACCGCAAGATGGCTCACAATGTTCTCGGGGCTGATGAGATCGACGCTCAGATCGCCACGGCGGTCGTGTTCAACGTTCATGGTGACAGTGACGTGTTCCAGGCGAGCCAAGTTGGCCTCCTTGAGCATATCCTTGGTGACGTCCAATGTAACAGAGAGACCATCCCTGCCTTCGGGAATGTTCTTCTTGACGTGAATCCAGGGAGAAAAGTACCACGCCTGGGGCTTGACAAGCTCCCAGTCCTTGGCCTTCTCAACCAATGCCCACGAATCAATCTTGCCATACCCAAAGGTGTGGCTGAATTTCTTGCCAATTGCCGTCTCCTGCTGGTTCTTCTCGTCACCCTCAATGGGGAGAGCCGTGTCCATGGCGAGGTACTGCAAGTCTCGCCACGTCAGATCGGGGCGAACTTGAAGGACCAGCGCAAAGATGCCGGCTGCGAGGGGAGCTGCAGCTGAAGTGCCACCGTGAGCCTTGTAGCAGTTGTTCTTTCCAACATCCGTGGTATGCTAGGCTTGTTAGTGAGGAGTTCGTCTGCGATGTGCAAAGACTTACAATTGCATCGCCGCTACCACTGCTGTAGGTGACTACAAGCTGAGCGGAACACTCTTCTGAATAGTAGGGGTGGAGGCCGGTGCGGTCGACAGCTCCGACGGTGATGCTGTAGATAGAGTTGGTGTATCCATCAAAGTTGCAGTTATCGCCTGAGCCAGCACCGTTGCCGCTCGCAAATACGTAGATGGATCCGAGGCCACCGCGGCCCTTCTGAATAGCCTTGAGCATTGCTCGCCGGATGACCACATCGGGGGCTTCCATGGTTTGACCGTCATCGGACGGGCCCCACGAGCACGAGTAAATATGGTTGTCGTCGTACTTGTACATCATGGCTTCGGCCTCATCAGCATCGCTAATGAGCTTGCTGAGAATGCGAAGCCCAGCAACCTTGGAGTCATAAGCAACACCAACGCCACAAACGTCGTTGCGAGCCGCCGCCACCTCACCAGCGCAGCGTGTGCCGTGTCGGTCGTCTGATAGCTCGGGAGCGGGCTCGGGGTCGTTATCATTGAAGTCCCAAGAGCCCTCGGCGAAATAGTTTGGCTTGAGATCATCGCTGTGCATGTCGAGGCCGTCGTCAACAACAGCCACTGTGACATTGTGTCCTGTAATGCCGTCCAGCCATAGCCCTGTTACATTGACATCATGTCCGGGCTGTAAAGGGTTGAAGAGATGCCACTGCTCTTTGAATATAGGGTCGGCGATTTCGAGGGTCTCCATGAGTTTCTCCTGATACTTGACCAACTCGGTTGGGGATTTGGCCCTTCTGTTCTTGTGACTATCGACTGAACGCACGACATAATCCTTCGGAGGCGGCGGGATAACCCGCTTCTCAAGATGTTTGCGAGCGTGCTGCTTCTTGGACAGGAGAATCCCATCGAGGGGATCGGAGCCTCCAATGTCTCTTTTCCTCCTCTTGCGCTCTGTAACCTCTCTTTTGACAATATCATGGTTGTCCTTGGGGGCACGGAATACGTGATGGTCGTCGAGGGCACCGAGCTGACCCTCGTGGGTAAGCCCCAGGCGGCTGGCAACCTGGTCGGGCGCAGTAGAGCTGTCGAGATGTAGGACGTAGTAATCGTTTGCGGCGTAATCGCGAGCCACCTTGGAGCCCTGAGCCAGCACGGCGAGGCCGGCAACGCTCAGCAGCGAGGCAATCTTCATGTTGATCGTAAAGGGAGAGGGTGCCTTTGCGGCGCACGGGGAGACGCGAGGAATCGGAAGCGAGCGAGTTTAACACATCCAGAGGAGCTTCGAACGGCGATAAAGAGCGTATGGGAGACTGGAAGTCGCGGTCGGGTCAGCTTTAGGACGACAGCGATGGCGATTTGAATCGAACAGAGCTGACGGGCAATGGAATCGCCACGCGCAGACCGAAAGGACAGGGCACCCCGTACAACCACCGGGTTTTTCGACGCAGGTCGCACTGCGCGATGCCGGGCGAGAAGGGATTATCGTACCTGGTGAAGCAGCGGGAATGCGCTTTCACATGAGCGGGGGTCTCAAAGATCTGAGGATGAGGAACGGAAGCCGGAATTTGGGAGATGCGTTTGCTTCGCTGATGATGTCGTGGCCTCCAGACAAGGTACTTCAAGGTGCCTGCCAGAATAGGGGACCAGTGCCGCTGGCTGGGGGCGATCCGGAGTATACAGGGGCCTTACCGTTACTAGGTGCCAATTATGGGTGCCTCCAACTGCGCCACACTCTTAAGTTGGGGGGGCACGAGCGCCTTCTGTGTGAAATGCAGTGCAAAGTATCGCTATGGTCACTGTGAGTTTTACGCGACAGAGATCAATACAGGTCCCATTCCTAGCAGAAGGGCTAGCGATAGTAGCTTTTTCGCTACTTTCGCCTGCGTATCCCTGTTCCTCGCTCATGAACTCCTCCATCTTTCTCTGCCATTCCTTTGTCAAGCCGTCAATGTTGCATCCTGGCTACGGTATGATTTTACCGGGCATAATACGATTCAGATGAACCAACAGCAGCTCTAATTCGCAAACGCCACAGATCCGCCATCTCAGAAAAGATGTGCTTCGGCCGCCTTGGGGATAGACCAGGTCTGGACCTGTGCTCAACTACTCAAAGAAATCTTACGGCGTGCCATGGACCTAGACCGATTTCAATACATACCTCAATAGCGAGGCACGGCCCTGAAACCAGAAAAACGTGTTCTAGGCCCAATAAAGCATCTTTCTGGTTATCAATTGAATTGCGCGCCCCCTGTTGATCCTTTCAGGATGATGATTGCACGGACTATACATCTTTATTGAATCTAACAAATAACCCTCTATAGTCTTTCGTCACTCGCTTCAGAAATCCAGCTCCCCAACGCCTTTTCTAAAAACAAAAACACGCGTCTTGGTTCATTAATTGGGTCGCTCTACAGCGACTCCTCCTTGTGGATCTCAATGCTCGGTGGAGCACCCGTCAACGTCTTGCACTGCGCGTAAATCACAAACTGGGCGCCCACCAGACCGCATGTCATCACCACACGCGGTCCCAGGCCGGTGAGCAGCAGTCGCTTCGGCCCAAACTCCTTGGCCAGCTGGAACATGCGGCTCGTCGCGCCCTGGTTCGGGTCGCCGGCGCCCTTGTTGATGGCCGAAAGCAGCGTGTCGGCCGGGTGCGACAGCACGGCCGCCGCGACACCAGCCGTGACGCCGGAGGTGAGCTCCACTCCTGTCGACTCGAGCTGCGTGAGCTTGGCCTTGCGCTCCGGGCCCATGGTGCGGTAGATGACTTCGTTGGCTGCCTCGTGGACGGAGAATTGGCCGACGGCAAAGGGGACCTGCTTGAACAGCAGAGGCACAAAGCCAGAGTAGAATCCCCGGAAGCCTTCCTCTCGCGCCATGCGTGTGAAGCCACCGATGAACCCATTGGCGTACCCCCTCTGAGAGACAAGGCGAATGCGCGTGGCCTCGAGTGGGCAGAGGAGGATGTCGGCAAAGAATTCGGCCGTCGCACTGGCTGCGAGGTAGATGCCCGTTCGGCGATCGACCGCCTTCTCAGGCCCTCCGGCGAGCGTGATGTACTGCTTCTTGAAGTACTCGTAGCCTGCGAACTTGGCGCCGCCCTGGACGAGATAACCAACAGCTGTAGGACCAAAGCCCGTGAGCAGCGCCGATGCGCCCTCCTTGGCCACGATGGTGCGGCCGGCCTTGAGCATGTTGTATCCCTTCAGAGAATCGTCGACTTGGATGCGCGTCTTGACGACGTCAATTGGCGTCACGGCCTAGCATGGTCAGTTGGAGATCTGGTGTCGCGTGCGGACGAGCGCTTACGCCATGGGTGGACGTCGCCGCGAGGGCGCCGGCACTGAAGAACTTGACATAGTCGCTGACGGAGAAGTTGGGAACCTCGGACTGTTTCGACGCCATCTTGAAAGCCGGTTATTGATGCTCAATTGCTGCGCGTAAAGAGACGCCGTGTCTGTGGTGTTTTTATATGCTCCTGGCCTGATGACGTCGTTCCGTCTCTGCCGAGGTGGAAACCTTGGTTCACTCTCAAGACGGCCACATTTCGCCGTCATCGGTCCGCTTTGACATTGCCATGCCTCCGTCTCTTATCAGTAGTGATGATTAGCTTGTTGGGCTGCAAAGTTTGTGTGACTTCATTTGAGAGGTCCGCGTCAAATCACGAATTGTTGAGATGTCATCGTCAACTCATGGGTAATAAGCGGTAACGTCGAAGCTGCATGGTGCCTTGGAGATCCCGGAGTCCGTCCCTTTTGCTGCGCCGTTTCAGTCCGGCGTCTTGGACGGCCGCCCGAAACAGCCAAGCGTGACTGGGACGGGTTCGGCACCGAGGCCGGCGATCAAGTCCGTCTTTTACCGTAGTACTGAGTAAGGTAGTAACGGCATCGCCGGTGGAAGATGACATCAGAGCAGAAGCCCATGCCAGCGGTGAGCGAGCCCCATTAAAACTCCGGCATAGGCTATTATTTGGCGTTGCAAAAACAAGTGATACCTCAAGTTAACTAATGATTCTGCTGGTGCATTGTGTTGTCTGTTCTGATGTCAGTGGTGCGGAGATTAGTAAGTTGTGTTGCAGTCGAGTGATGCTGTTGAAGAGACTCATAACTGTTTTTGTTTCACCGTCCAACCTTTACCATATTTGATGCTAAGCCTTAAAACCATATGCAGATGATACATGATCCCAACGATGTAGTCGACTCACAGAAGACACTTTTCGCTATAAGAATGCTTGAACTGTCTGGTTTCAAGAATTATCCATGTTATTCGCGAACATCCAGGGTAGGGAGCCCAGAGCATCTTCGGGCGTCGACCAAGAGGACGGCCCTCAACGTAGAGAATAGCAAACCTGAAACTCAACGAATAAGGCAAGATGGCCGAGCGGTCTAAGGCGCTGTGTTCAGGTTCGATTCGAACTAGTAACGATTCGCAGTCTCGAAAGGGGCCTGGGTTCGAATCCCAGTCTTGTCATTAACTTTTGCCAATTGGCTCGATTTTTTGCGTTGTGAGGGCAAAAAGGATGCGACGAGGAAGCTGTCCCGACGGGAGAATCACCATATTGTGTGCGTGTATACATACATGTAACTAAGCGAGACGGCAAGGCGTTGGAACATGTCTTGGCAAGACAGAGCTCCTGCCATCCTAGAAGGTTGCGAGATCTCCATTGTCGATATTGTATGCTTTGTTGAGCGACGTCCTTTCAATATGAAGTCGATCTTCATATCCGACAATCACAAGAGGGATATGTACATCGCCCGGTAGCCCTTGTAAACTCCATGAGGGTCGTTTCCACGTCAATCCAATTCTAGACATCTCGGAGGCATTGCCAAACTTCCTCGCTTTATACTGCTAAATATTTATGCGACTGGGCAACGCCTAGTGACTTGGGTTGCACGGCTACGTCAACCCCGCATGTTGTGGTATAGCTCTCTCTGCCAGATCACGACCCAAATTGAGTGAATGAGTAATGGTCACGTGTATGAGGTAATGGGATACGGCTTTTGGAAGTAATGATGATTTCCTTGCGCCTTTTGTTGTCGGGTGTATCGTCTAGCTTTCTCAATCTACTTCCCGGAACCGGCAGTAGCATTCACAATCATGCGCAACTATCTTGTGCTTGCGGCTGCTTTTTCACTGCCTCTCCCCGCATCGGCCAGTTATGCCTTTTACGTTGGCAAGGGCCTCACAAAAGATGGCAGCGTCCTTGTCGGAGGCACTGGAGAAGAAGTGTCTAGTCACTGGCTTCAGATATTCCCAGCTCGTGATCACCCGCCGAATGCGACCGTCACCGTTGGCGTCACCAGAGACGCCGTCTTTCCTGGAGAGCTCATTCAGATTCCCCAAGTGAACCATACTTTCCGGTACTTGAGCATGGAGTATTCAGACTTTGAAGGCTTCCCTGCGCCTTTAACTAATGGAGGACTCAACGAGAAAGGCGTGGCAGTTCGTGATGTCTGGGCCGATAACCGTGATGAGCTCCTTGAGATGACGCCGGACCCTCAACGTGGCTTACAGTACAGCGACTTGGCCCGCATGGTGATGGAAAGAGCAAGCACAGCCCGTCAAGGTGTTGAGATTATTGGAGAGCTGATCCAAAGATATGGCGAAGCCACTTATGGTGGTAACTCTCATCTGATCGCCGATAAAGACGAGGGCTGGGTCGTTTGGGAGATGGCGGGTGGCAAGAAGCTCTGGGCTGCCCAGCGACTTGGTCCCAACGAAGTCAAAGTCCTCTACCCGGGATACATCGAAGACTTTCCTGTTGACTTTGCCAGCAACCCCGATTTTATGGGCTCTGAAAACATCGTCTCATTTGCCGTTGATCAGGGCTGGTGGAATGAGACTTTGGGCAAACCATTCAACATTTTCGACGTATATGGCCCACAAGATCCCAGGCACAAGGCCCGAGACGGCGGCTACAAGTTCATGTCGCAGGCCGCCCTGGAGAATGCCACGCTTGAGATGGTCCCTTTGACAGAAGAGAAGCTGATGGAGAGGGTGCGAGATCCGCGAATTGCTGACGATCAAGCCGGCTACGGCCAGATTGTCAGTCTCCGAGCTGGAATAGACCGCGAAATGTACCGGATTTGGAACGCACCAACTGGATCCGTGTCGGCGCCTTTTGTACCTTGGTGGCTCGGCGTTCAGTCTATCCCGCCCGAGTTTGGTGAACATCGATACTTGACGACTAGCGCCTCAAGCAGCTTCCTCAACCCCGACTACCAGCTTCAAGAGGCCTCCGAGTTCGCCGGGCGAGTTTTCAAGCGCGTCTTGTACTACATGTGCTCGGACCCCAACCGATATCACACGCTGGTAACCGATGTTCTGAAGGACTTTGAATCTACCTCTCGGGTCCAGGTGGAGGGCTGGGTGGAAAAGACAGCCTTGGCCATGATCAACCGGGGAGAGCGGGAAGCAGCACAGAGCTTGCTGACCTACTACTCGCATTCTCGTGCTGCCGAGGCGCTGCGGATTGGCCACACGTTGAACAATGCTCTTGATGGATACATCAAGCTGACAGGACGGTGGCGTGGTCCTCTAGGCAATGAAATCAATGACAGGGGCGAGGGTAATGAGACAGTCAACTGCCTTGTAGGCTATAACCCGGACCAACCCAAGGATTTGCAAAAGAACGTCTAGCAGAACTGGATTTGAGTAACTGACTGCAAGAGGGGGTCAAATGGTAAATACGATATCGCTTTCTTCATTCTCCATTATGGCCATGTCGAGGCGCACTTCTCAAGGCGTAGATTGAGCCGTAATTTATCGCATGAGGAGTTCTCAAGTATCGAACTCTTTATAACCACTGCAGGGCCCAAACACTCTATGACCGAGACTGGCCGCCTTGTCCGAGACGTACATTGAAAAGCCGAAATTATGCAACAGGCCTTGGACTCTTGGGCGAGAGTCTTCAGACCATTCTGGACAAAGAATTGCCGGCGCTCAATCTCTCGGACTGATACGGAATGGGGTTTTGACTTCTCCGGATAACAACTCGATGCTAATTTGTCCGTTGCCGCTCTACTGAGTTCGACATAAAACGATGACAGTTGACAACAACCGAGGATCTCAAGAAGAGAGGCTGGGTTATCGAAATAGGCACTACAAAAGCCACACGGTAACCAGGAGCATCGCGTGGCAGGTCCATCGTTATGCCTCTTTTCTTCTTCAACCATTCTTCTTACTTTGAATACCAAAAAGAATAGGTCGATCTGGCAAAAAGAAGATATCCTGATAAGACTGGGATTCGAACCCAGGCCCCTTTCGAGACTGCGAATCGTTGCTAGTTCTTATAGAACCTGAACACAGCGCCTTAGACCGCTCGGCCATCTTACCTTATGATTGGATGAGAGTTTCGTCGCATAAGCAGTATATCTTCTGAACCATTAGCGACACGATCGAAATTCGAGGAATATCAAAGTGAGATAGCAAACGGCTCGTGCATGTCTCGAGGCTTTTCCTGCTAGTATCTACTGTTAAAGACAGCTACTAGATAAAATTTGCTCTAGCAATCCTTCTTTCCTGTGTTAGTAATCGCATTTGTTATATGCCCATACTGTCTTGGTTGTCTTATGCGGAAAGACAGCAATTGCGAAGTTAGCGTGCAGTTAAAGCAACACCACAACACGACTAATTCGGCAGCCTGTGAACGAAGTATCTTGAGTCGTCGTTCGGTAAACCTTGATAAGCTAGAGGTGGGCTTCTTCTCTTCTCTATACTAGAGCTAGAGCTTACTGCGAAGTGACTCCAACACGCCGCTCAAGTTCTGTAAGCAAATGTCTTGAATTGATCGATACTTGCCCAAAGAGGGTATTTATACACAACAGAGTTCGTGTCAAGCTTTTGATTCAATCAATCAGCTGCAAGTTCCCGGGTGTTTAGGTTAAGCTAATTGGCTGCCTGAGCTCCCTAACCGACCCCGCATGTTACAGCAATGGGAAACGCAGAACAGCTCAGGACTTGAAAATTCTGCTTCTAGGCAGTAGAGAAGCAAAAGCCGAACAATCCAGTGACTTCTTGTTCATTCAAGGGGAACTGATACTCTTTGATATACTCGAGGCTTCATAGAGTACAAATCGGAGCCGAAGCTCCATCAAAGCACGGCAAGATGGCCGAGCGGTCTAAGGCGCTGTGTTCAGGTTCTATAAGAACTAGCAACGATTCGCAGTCTCGAAAGGGGCCTGGGTTCGAATCCCAGTCTTGTCATCACTTTTGCTCCATCAAGCTACTTGCATGGTCGTTTTTCTTTTTACTTTCTGGCTCGACTTTCAATCCAAAGCTCCTCATGCTATGCACACACTAAGTTGATGAGTGAAGATCGACTGTGGCTGGTTAAGGATACTGTGCCGTGTTCACCGGCGATGAAGGAGTTCATAACGTACGTAGGCAGGGCACTGAACGATTGGGTTGGTACTTACTACGTTTCTATATGCTGTCTTGTTGTTGGCCTGCTTCGGTAGGCTCATTAGTATAGGAACTAACTTTGTTGTATCAAGCTTTTAGATGTCTCTCGTTTGTCATGTATGGCGATGATCCCCGAGGCTGCTGCCAAGACCTTACCTAGACTAGACGCTTCAACTCTAAGCTCCCTTTATCTGGGAATGAATGGCAGATTAAGAAGATAAGTTGGTGCCTATCTGAGTCCTGATGGGCTTTATCATCTCTTTACGTAAGTAGCGAAGATCATGAACTAGAATTATCTCTGGTAGCAGAGAATGTATACACTCAACTAAATCTTGAACTATTGTGCTTGAGACCAAGTCGCGTGAGGATTGCTGGATGGTCAAGACTGATAATTCAGCACCGCATTTTATTGGTGGAGCGTCTTTGATCAGTTCCTCCGGTTATAAGTACAGTCCTTGAAGGAAGATCAGTCTTAACGCTGATGACGTCTTTTCTATGATTGTGGTAACATGGAAGATCAGGCAATAACACTCAATGTAGCAACAATCCCGTTGACATATCTGCCAGTAATGTCAGTTGTGCAAAATCTCGTAATGCGAATTACCCCAGCCGACTGCCCCAAAACACATAGCTGTGCTCCGAGCAACGGGCTACTCGCCATCTCCTGGCGGCATATATAACGGACCACCCGCAGACATCTCTGCTCTGCAATTTACAACGATACACACACCACCCTGATCAGTTCGTATCACCCAAAGACGACTATCTCGACGCAATATGTGGGCTCTGCTGCTATACCCTCTCCTATTCGCCCCATCGGCCATTGGGGAGAAGCTCCTTTACAGGAACAGCTTCGACAGCAGCGATGCCGTTGCCAACTGGGTGGCCGAAGGGCCCGTGAATGCAACAGTCACCAACCATACTCTGGAGTTGAGCGGCGCGGGAGGGATCGACGACCATTTCGTCTTTTGGGTTCCGGAAGCCTTTCCTGACCGGATCCGCATCACCTGGGAGTTCTCACCTATAAACGAGCCTGGCCTGGCCATGTTCTTCTTCGGCACCGCGTCCGTAGCAGGCGGCAGCATCTTTGGCAAAGACCTGGCACCCCGCAACGGCTCCTATCCTCAGTACCACTCGGGCGACATCCGGACTTTGCACGCGTCGTACTTTCGCCGCCGCTGGCCTGAAGAGCGGGCGTTTCATCTGGCCAGCCTGCGGAAGTCTCCTGGCTTTCACCTTGTTGCTCAAGGTGCCGATCCGCTGCCGTCTGTCGCGGATGCCAAGGGTGCCTTCTACAAGGTTGAAGTCGTCAAAAATAAGCGAGAAGTTAGGTTTTCTATCAATGACTTGGAGCTTTTCACTTGGGAGGATGTTGATCGCTCCACCGGGCCTGTTGTTCGTGGTGGACGCATTGGTTTCCGGCAGATGAACCCACTTGTTGGTCAATACCGGAATCTGGAGGTATGGAAGCTGTAGATGAGCGTTATATGTGACTGGATGGATGTGATGCAGTCGCTTTCATGTTCTTATGGGATACAGAAGCAGCCTTGTCCTGTTATTCCGCATTTAGGCCTCTGCAAGACCCAGTTTAGCCAGCCAGGTACCTCACAGAGTACTCCATTAGACTTGTTCTGTGTACTATCTCATGAGTACTGCCTTGGTATCATATATAGTCTCTAGGGTCGTCTATCTCATCATCTTCGCCAGCGTACATTGCTTTCCATTGTTGGTCCAAGATGGCCACGGCACCGGACTCAACCAAACGACGGGCATCCCACATGACATATCCCCAGCTTCGCAGGGAATCGGGTATGCAATAGCCATATATGTTGCTATACGTTTCCTGCCAGATTGTAATCCAGGCTAGTGGAGGCGAATCGACTTTATCACCTATAAAAGGCATCTTGTCTCGAGAATCCTGAGCCCGGTCGCGATCGGAATACTGGACCTCGCGTCTCCTTTCTTGCGTGTAAGAATCGGTAGTTTGAAGCATCCAATCCTCGCCTATTGAAACCATATTTTTCGATGTAGTCTCAACCAATTCGGAGTGATTCCGAGTTTTGAATATGGCACTTAAATGGTTCAGTCCTAATGATACCATGCCATTTCTATACCATTCTTTCTCAGCTGGATAGAAATCAGTACAAACATTCCAAATATGCGTCTAAGGGAAGGATAAGTCCTACCATAATGGTCAAGGTGGAATGCACCGTCCGGGGTGTATATATCTCTCCTTTCAGCATCGAACTTGGGGTTGTCTGGGTGTAGGTCCCATTCAACTGCGTCAAATACACTCTGGATCTTGGAGTCTGCAAATGAGTTTATGCAGATAATCTCCTCAATCTCCCATGGCTCGTAAGTGCTGAGAAACAAACCGAGTCTGTCCTCCGATCCAAAGCTTGGTCCCGAGTCGACAGGCGAGTAGCCGAAGAGGTTGCAGAAAATCTGAAAGCGATATAGGCCGCGTAGGATCCGTGTTCGTTCAATTTTGCTAAGCTGATCTGGCATCGACAAAGCGTCAAGGTTGCTCCGAGTCCAATAGATATATTGCTGCAGTAATGGCCGGATCGTAGAAGAGTAAAATGCCGCGATGCAGATGACTTCCTTTGTACTCGGCATGGTAGAAACTCCCCTGGTGGACGCTGAGTGTCGTATATGATAGGCTGTGAGGAATTCGCTGACTCTTTGGCTGGTGCGCTCCTGTCTGAAAGCGGGCGAGTTACAGAGGTTCACCGTGTATGCGTCAATGAGGACATGGCCCATTTCCAGCCACAGGCATCGCCATAGCCAAATCCCTCGCTTAGCAAGATACTGTTGATGATATGTTGGTGACGCATGTACTAGGGCGCAGAGGTCCTGGATGGCATCCACTTCAAGAAGGATATGGAGCCGGATATCGAAGGGTAGTTGTTCGAATTGGGAAATGGAGTGACTTTGGGATGAGTCTGTCTCGGCGGCTATCGGACTTGAAGATGGAGCATATGCACGTCTAGGAGGAGGTGACGTCTGTTGTTGCGATGAGCGTCGTCGCGATATATACCTCTTGATTCTCTTCATAGCACTTGCTGATCTGAGCCGGAATAAATAAAGTACAAAGTCAACAGCCTTGTATAACTTGCTGTTGGACGGATGTGACTGGAGTTGGTTATGGGGGCACACTACTCACTCAAGTTATGCGAATCGGCTAAGTTTCGGTTGGTTGAAGACGTTTCATTTGGCGCCGGTTTGATTTCCCCAATAAGCAAGAAGACGGCGGCAGCGTCCGAATGGCAGGGGGGGTTTCTTGGATTGCTAATTTTCCTCCTTGAAGTTGGTCTGTGGCTATAAGGATTTGAAAGAAGTCCTGAAACAGCTGTAGCTTCCTTGGTTCAAGAAGTCTTGAAGGCAAATTTGAGAACATACATTGCATGGTCTCGTGTTGAACTACCACTATATTATCGGCAAGAGTGTAAGGTGCCCTTCGTTAGGTACCGAGGCCCTTCATTAGGTACCGAGGCAATTAGGTCGTATAATTCTCAACATGTTATGTTTTCCCGCCGTCTTGGTTTCCGAACGAATGATGATTACCATTTCGTGTCTTTTGTGCACTCAATTCTGCGTCTATTGTCTCTTGATATGTCTTCCGACGTGATGATTCTTCGAACTACAAGCAGTGCCCTTGTGATGTGCTCAAGACAGAAACGCCGTATTCGTTCAAGTTATTCCACTGATTGAAAGGTTGTTGTTACTTATTAGCGATCTCGGCATTTCAAATCATGAGCATTACTGCTCAATGCTGAGTCCATGACGTCGATCAAGCGCTCGTCATTTCTGGAAGCTACAGCCCATACTCTTTGACTTTGCGCTTTGGAATCTTCCGCTGATGGAGTCAGGAGGTGGTGTTGGCAACGGAAGCAAGAGTGATGAAGACGATGCTGTGGATATTGACAAAGTACCTGTAGCCACGCTCAGGCGTCACAAGCCGAGACAGCCGGGGAGCAGGCTAAAGGCTGCCCTCGGGAAACGAGCCGAGGCAGTGGACGCTGCTCAATGACATAGGCAGTGGAACAGGAGGCAACTGGGCGAACAGAGGGCATCATAACGCTCAGTTTGAGGGCAGAGGGCAAATCTCCACAATGTGTCAGAGCCATGGTTTGTACCCAACTCCCAACCGAGTGGAGAGGTGCGGATGGGATACGGAGAGGAGACCTAGATTGGGGGCGGAGACTGAGGATAAGTTATGGAGCTGTTCAAACTTCCGGGGAGCCGAGGAATTCTAGAGAGGTCGGGCAGGATCAGCATCTGTATAGCCAAGTTTCAGCCTCCAGAGCCGTTATCTTATTTCCTGCGTCTAGGGGCAAAGAATTGGCCGACTTATCCGGCTCCTCCACCTTGTTAGAGACCCTTCCATGCGTATTCCCCATTGCGTAGCGTAAGCTCTCCGGCAGAAGTTCCCCTTGTGGACTACCCGCACCAATTGCAGGCCCAGAACCTGGAGACAGATCCGAAACGGAGCCGCCGGATACCCCCAAGGGGTACGAATCCTCCCCCCGCACGGTTATTCCCCTCGTTCTCCACGGCCTTTACCCCAACCCCCACTGGCACGGCAATATCCTCCGTATTACCTCATGGGATCGATATCCCAGGCACTTTAGCGTAGAGCGGATGGAGAAACAGATGCTACGTTACTCGCTCAGTGAAGACCTGGGGCTAGGATCTGAGATTTCTTGGAGATTGTCACGCCAGAAACAGGGCAAAAACTTTACAGGTGGAGTAGGCATGCCGAAATACAGGATAGACCCTGATCATTGATTACTCCGCAGTCTCTCCCCGCCTGGGGCCCCTCACGATGGCCCCATCGTGACAACTCCCACGGGGAAACATGAACAACACGGAACTCTATCGTCTCTAAGGCCCATCTAGAATGGGCACGTCCAGAGGTCCCAAGCGGTCCAATCTGACACAAGAAAAGATGGATCTTCTTCCCCAGGACTGCGGAGCTTCGTCGGTGCTACTTGGACGCGTACCTATCATTTACCTAGGCACACACAGGGACACTGTTGAAGAGCAAAGTACTACGTACGTATAGACCGATGTTGCAAGACACTAGCGCCGCATAGTAGATAATGTAGCTGTTAAAGAGCCAAGACCCCGACTTTGTCCTTTTGTCTTGGCCATGCTTTCTCTATTCCATTCGCTTTGGGAACCCACATAGCGAAGCAACTTCATCATGTCTTCAACTGCTACAGAGACAAAGGAGGATGTGCTGCGCGATCCTGCACCGGTCGACGTCCAGCACAACGAGATGTTGACCAACGCGGACCTTCTGGGCGATGCCTTTGATGGCGAGAACCGTGAGCATGAGTTGGGCGTGTGGGAGGCGGCCAAGAGTCACCCCTGGGCTTGCTTCTGGGCGTTCACCATGTGTTTCACTATTGTAAGTCTATGTCCCTCCCAGTCAGTTCCTTCGGCATCTCGCAGGACAGCAGCTAATACACGCCAAAGGTCATGGAGTCTTTCGACATGTTCCTCAACGGTAACTTCGTCGCGCTTCCCGCCTTCAAGGAGAGGTACGGCGTTCACGTCGAGGGATCCGGCTACGCGATCCCGACCAAATGGCAGAGTTCCCTCTTCCAGGCCGGCCAATGCGGTGCCTTTGTCGGTGTCTTTCTGGCCGGGCCCATCACCAACCGTCTCGGCTACCGCTGGACTACCATCGTGGGCCTGATCCTCATGAACGCCACCATTTTCGTTTCCTTCTTTGTGAGTAGCCCCGTCGTCCCCGTTCTCGACCTCGTATCCTGACCAGATCTACCTAGGCCGACTCGCTCGCCCTCCTTGTGGTCGGACAAGCGCTAGAGGGCGTCCCTTGGGGTATCTTCATCGCCAACTCTCCCGCCTACGCCAGTGAGATTGTTCCTCTCGCCCTTCGAGGTGCCTGCACGGCTACTCTGCAAATGAGTTGGTCTATTGGCTCAATCATCGTCGCCGGTGTCTGCTACAGCTACAACAAGCGAAACGACGAGTGGTCATGGCGAGTGCCCCTTGCCCTGCAGTGGCTCTTCCCCGTGAGTTCCTCTTTTGATACTTCGTACCTACGAGAGCTGACCCCGTCCAGACCCCTCTCTTGGTCATCATCTTCTTCGCCCCCGAATCTCCCTGGTGGCTTATCCGCCGTGGTCGCAAGCAGGAGGCCGTTCGCTCCATCGAGCGGCTCGGTAGCAAGACTGCAGAGCAAACTCAACAGTCAGTTGCCATGATAGAGCGAACCGTTCAGATCGAAGAAAAGCTCGGTGGCGCCCCGACCCTTCTCGATCTTTTCAAGGGTACCGATCTGAGACGAACGATCATCACCTGCCTGATGTACGCGTCCCAGAACTTTGCTGGTAACTTGATTGCCAATCAGGCAACATTCTTCTTCGAGCGTGAGTAGGCGTTGTTTCTTATAATCTCCGAGCATCCATGACTAACTCCCCTCTTAGAGGCCGGAATGACGACCGACCGTGCTTTCCAGCTGAATCTAGTCAACTCGTGTCTTCAACTCGTTGCCAACGTGATCTCTTGGGTCTTGACCGCATGGTTCGGTCGCCGAACCATCTACCTATGCGGCACAGTCACCAATATCATTCTCCTCTTTATCCTCGGCGCCGTCGCCTCCATCAAACAGAACGAGTCGACCAACTATGCCCAAGCCTCCCTAGCCATCATCATCTCCTTCGTCTTTGCCGGCACCCTCGGACCGATATCGTACACCATCATTGCCGAGACCTCCTCGGTCCGTCTTCGCGCTCTGAGTACTGCCGTCGGTCGTGCCGCCTACTACCTCGCCGAGATCCCCATGATCTACCTGGCCTCGCGGCTGCTCAACCCGACAGGATGGAACTTTGCAGGAAAGTGTGGTTACGTCTGGGGAGGTACTGCTTGCGTCTGCTGGATGATGGCCTACTTCTTTCTTCCCGAGCTCAAGCACCGCACTTACCGTGAGGCCGACATCTTGTTCAACCGCAAGGTCTCTGCCAGGAAGTTCAAGTCTACTGTCATCGATGTCAAGGAGAATGAGTAAAGGAACGACGATATATAAGATGGAGCTGAGCGCCTGCATGGGCTTCTGCAATATGATGACGAAGTAAAGAGCCTGTTTTTGTACTATAGTACTTATGTTCTAGCACACTTTGCATTTTAGTGTTTATATACCACAACACATGAGCCTCGTTTCACGACCGAAAATTCGTCTTCGTATATAGTACGCTAAAGTTAATACGGCAAAGACCATTTTGGTTACGAGATAACAAGAGTGAGGATACGCATCGGGAAACTTGATAATTGACTTGATCTTTGTTGCACGTCTAGTCAAAGAGTCTATTCTTCAAAGATGATGATTTCCAACTCGCAATCGCTTCTTGTTCTTCTCCTCTAAAGCTTTCATTTATTCACGATAATATATGACTTCACTCTCTTTCCTTGGCGGATTCTAACTTTCCGAGACTTCCGAATTACACCAGCACTACGACTAAATAGAACATAGCAGGGTCTCGGATGAGGCAAGAAAAGTAGAAGGTCGTAGTATACGAGAATTGATTATCTCAAATAGAGTCTCACGGTTCCTCGCTGCTTGGAATTAACACACGTCCCTATCCTGACCAATTATCCTGACCAGCTATAATGGTCGCCCCTGGGAGACTTTTAGTGATGAGAAAGCCCCCAAGACTGGCATCGTATAACCTGTAGTTTTAATAATAGAAATAGATAATGAGACAACAAGAGGTGGGTGTAAGCCAAGAAGTTGGTCTATAATATTAGCAGTTACTGAACGTCGTAGATTAGGACCATTATTTAGAATGACTTTCAATGCTCTCTTCTACATATAATGAATAGTTTGTGCGCCAAAGTAAAGTCTTAAACTCTGAAATTTCTAACATCACGTCGCAAAACCCCCAGAGCTCTTTTGTCGGGGTTCTCCAGCAGCTTCAAAAGATCCATCCAGCAATCGTCTCAATGCCTGCGCCGTACTCTGGCCGGGCGCAATCCATGTGACATTACAGCCAATGTCCTTCATGTGAGCAACTGTAGAGTTGTCGAAAGCATACTCAAAGCTGACCTGCTGCGGCACGAGCTGGTCGTGCATTCGCGGCGCGGCCAGCGCCTCCGCGGCAGTCATATTCTTTTCCAGAACATTGAGCATGACTTGCAGAGTGGCGGTGATGATGCGGCTGCCACCAGCGGATCCCGTAACCAGAGAGACTTTGCCGTCGGGTCGCTCGACGATTGATGTGCTGATGCTGGAGAGGGGACGCTTGCCGGGTCGAATGAAGTTTGCTTCGCTGGGGATGTAGCCAAATGCGTTTGACTCTCCCGGGATGCTAAAGTCGTTCATCTCATTGTTCATGATCACGCCTGTCTCTGGCACCATGATTTGAGAGCCGAAAATGAGGTTGACTGTGGAGGTGAGAGAGATGGCGAGACCAGAGCTGTCCATGACAACGATCTGTGAAGTCCCAGGAGTATTCAGCGACTCGAGTCCCTCTGGGTCATACGCTTCAAGCTTGAGAGGTTTATTGGTGATTTTGGCGCGAACTTCCTGCGCTGTCTCGTTTGAATACATCTCTGTTTGATACTTTGCAAGACCGTCAACGAATGTTGGATCGCCAAGCTTGCCGCGCATCCCATATGCAAACTTGAAAGCCTCGTCGATGAAATGGGTGCTGTCGTTGACACGACTTGGTACGCCCAAGAAATCGTAACCATCGAGAATATTCATGACCGCTGCAACGACGGCGCCACTCGAGGGAGCTGACCCACTGGTAACCTTTCCGCCTCGATAGTTGATCTGAGAAGGCTCACGAATGGCGACGGAGTAGTTCTTCAGATCTTGCGTAGTCATGATGCCGTCTGTCTGATTAAGCGCCTTGACGAGGGCATCTGCAAAGGGCCCCTCATAAAAGACATCTGGTCCGCGCAGAGCAACTGCCTCGAGCAGATCGGCATATCGTTTTCGGGTGATCTTCTCTCCTAGCTTTAGCAGGCGTCCAGCTGGAGCAAAATCGATTGACCAAGCAGGGTCGGTGACTAAGAAGCTCTCGTTCTCCGCTTTGGTATACGTCGTCTTCATGAACTTGACGAGCTCGTCAAGGACGGGAAATCCATAGCGAGCAATATCGATTGCGGGCTGCACTACCTGCGGCCAGGGCAAGCGGCCATAGTTCTTGTGTAAGTGTTCCAGGCCGCGCAACTCTCCAGGAACGCCACTGAGTGTTTCAGTAAGCTTTGTTCAGTTCTAAACTCTATGATGAACAGAGCATTTACCTTGCTTGGCCGCCGTAAAGACTGGCGTTGACGTTGTTCTTGAACATGCCTTCAGTTGCCGCAGCCGGTGCCGTCTCACGGAAATCGACGAATTCATATGGCGCAGATTCGTTTTGTCCGTCCGGTTTGTGAATGAGCATGAAGCCGCCGCCCCCAAGCCCAGAATGATACATGCCTTTGAACGTCAGCTTCCGACTCAAACGTGAACTAAAGAGGCCGCAGGAAATGGAGTTTGACTTACCGACCACTCCGACACAGAGAGTTGCTGCAACCATTGCATCGGCAGCGCTGCCGCCCGAGCGAAGGATGTCGACTCCTACTGTGCTACATAGGTCAACCTCGCAAGCAACACCGCCGAGCTTGTCCGTGTAGCGATGTGACCTTGCGGGTGACGTAGGAGGAGGATAATGGCTGGCGGTCGGATGCGCTTGGGCATTGTGAGCCAGAAGGCTCAAGAGAACGCCAAGGATGTGAAGCAGCATCATGTTCAGCCAGCCACACGCGGGCAATTGCAGTTTTGTTAATTGGAGATAATAGCCGACGCTTCGCCCAGGCCTGCTAGATACAGAGAGAATGCAAGAAGATCGACGACCGAAGGAGATGCCTCGTATAAATACTGCGGGGCTGAATTGCCAGATAAACGTGAGCAGTTCGTTGGCAACAAGGCATCATCGTCATCGCAAGTCGGGAAACAAGGCGGGGTTGACTCCAGAGCACGCGACGCCCAGGGCAGGATGCAATGTAACATCATGGCGTTACCGAGAACGCGATGACTCTCTGAGGAGTGATCGACAACGTTGGCGAGCTATCGACGCCTCCTTATCGTTGTTGGCTGCAAGTTGTAGAGCAAAACGCTCGTATCCAGCTTCCTAAAAAGGTAAATCGAGCTTTATCAACCGCAAGGGGTTTCGGGTTGGAGCAGCCAATTCAAGGGTGATTGACGTATCACAACGGGCGCCTTATCTGCTTTCAACCCTAAACTCAGTGAGCGCCCATCCCAGGAACAGGATGAATACTATCATTTTTGATGGGTTTGGTTACCCACTAATGATATTGACATGAGCAGGGCAAATTGATACTGTCAAAGCGAGTAAACTCCAGAAGCAAAACCCAGCATATGAAGCCGCCCATTGAAGCACAAAGTAACAAGCTACAAAACTTCAACAATGGTAGAAGCTCGCATCTTAACGGGAGCCTGTAAATTATGGATTGCCAAGATCAAGTCAACCTTTGACCGGGCATTTTAAAGCGCCCTCGTAATTGATTACAGGACCTCAGTGTGTTCCGCTGGGGCATAGTCTACATGTGGTTCCGAGAACATGTTGAGGCCATAATATGTCTTCCTGTCCTAGTCTATACAGGAAAACCTGGTTATTGTCGATTTCACTGCCGATGACCTTGTCTGATCGCAGCCTCAGCCTGCGCTCTGGGAATAATGTCCTCCCAAGTAGGAGGCCTGCACCGTCGATCCCGGCCCGCCGCCTCCACATCGAAGCCAAACTGCAGCAGCGCATCCTCGCTGCACCATTCACCAGCCGCCATCAAACCAACTGGGACCATGCCTTCAGTATACTTCTGAGCGACTTCGCCTGCCCCTTCGGCGCCTTCTGGAACAACGTATCCCGCAGGCGCAGTGAGTGCCGGCAGGCCGCAGAAGTTGGCCAGCCAGACATACTCCATGCTCTCCAAGGTGTAGTTGGCATCGTTGACTCCGTAGTTCATCTCCGGGCGGCCACCGTTAATTGGGGCACCTGCGCAGGCAGTCGTTGGCGTGATGATCAGCATGCCCGGATATGTCTTCCAAAGATAAGCCAGGTGCTGCATCAGCATGGAGCGCAGCTTCTGCGCCAACAAAAAGTCGGTAGCGGCTGTGGTGCGACCAAGAGACACGAGGAGCTTGTTCGCTGCCGTGATATCTCGGGTGTCCGGGAGAAGCGTTGCGGCATCGGTGAGGACGGTCAAGGCGTGGGCCATCTGTCCCTCAGCAACAAAGGGGATTTCGATGGGAACAATGGTGTAGTCGTGCTCCAAGACCAGCGAGTCGACAAGTGTGCGAACCAGGGTCTGTACCCCAGGCTTTGACCGCGAGAACCATGCATCGTAGACGCCCAGCACCTTCGTGACGGGAGGGGTAGGTTGGAGAGCCAGAGGAGGGTACTGAGTTGACGGGTGCGGCTCTGCGATCGCCTCGTACGTAGCGGCCAGAGACTGCATATCGATTGCGAGGGGACCTTGTACTGCGCAGGTGGACGAGTGATTTGCGCCAGGCCACATGGTGATGCGCGCATGTGTTGGCTTGAGACCGAAGATGGAGCAGAACGAGGAGGGGATGCGAATGCTGCCACCTCCGTCGCTGCCGAGGGCGATGGGGATGATTCCTGATCCGACGGCGTAGGCGGGACCAGAAGAACTTCCACCGGTGTAGTAGCTGGGGTTGAAAGGGTTGCGTGGTGTACCCTGAATAGGGTTGTTCCCAGTGGTGTCTTGAGGGCGTCAGTAAGATTCAGCTCGGCTGAGCATCATTGGCAACGTACCTAGGCCAAACTCGTGCATGTGCAGTTTGCCGAGAAGAACAACTCCAGCTTCCTGCAACTTCCGGACGCACCAGCTCGTGGACGAAGTCTCATCCGAAACCGCGCCGGCGTAGTTTTTCACAGATCCAAGTGTCGTGGCATAGCCGTCGAGGTCATAGTCGTCCTTTACAGCGGAAGGAATTCCATCCAGGGGCCCAAGAGGTTGCTTCTTCTTGTACCGAGCAGTCGAAGCTTCGGCTGCCTTCATAATCAGGTCGACCCTGATCTCGGTCCACGCAATGGCGTGCTTCCCAGGCTGAGCGCCATCGCGGCGAATGAGAGGCAGAATGGCGCGGACGACATCCGTCGGCGTCAGTTTTCCAGAGAGATACGCATCGCGATAGTCGGCAACCGAGTACAGCTGAACAGACGACGGGGACGGAATATGGCCATTTATCTGCTTCAGGACCGAGAGCTGGACCTTTTCGCCCTTGACCTCAGCTTCTGACTCTGACAAGGCAAGAGGCACGACAGTCGGCTCAAAGCGCGGCTCATAATCCTCGAGGTAGCCCTGGATCTTGCGGAGCGAGCCAAAGCCGGCATTGTGCCACGCCGTTTCGCGGATGAACCGGATAGTGTCCATTCTGAGAGAAATCAGCCAATGGCGACAGACACGCTCAGGGAGACTCACATCCAGGCAGCGATGACAAGGATACGCCCGGTCAGCACGGGGTTGGGGTTCCTCTGAATGAAATATGGGACATCTGGTCTAGCAGCCATCGTCAGCTGCCGGAGCCCGAGAAGTCCGTTCTGCTTTGCGGTGAGCGACAACGTTACCCTTTCTTCGCCTCTGGATAGTTGAAGAACCTCCTCCGACCGTCTTCTTGGCTCATCTTGGCGGCTTTCTCAATAAAACGGATGTTTGTTTCTAATATCGGAACGACAGAATGGTGAGTGAGTAAGGAACAGAGTTTGGGTTTGTTTGCTTGTTGTATTTTAGCGGATTTCTAAGTCGGAGGCTGCGGATGCCGGGGGGTGACGTATGCAACGCGTGATCGACATCAAGCATGGGCCTTTTGAGCCTCGGCGATCAAGCATGCGACAAACACTGGAATTTAGACTAGACTTTTGCTAAATAAATCTACTAAACTGTATTATAACTTTTAATCTTAGCGTTTCTCTAACTAGGTTCTTGTTTCAATTCAGCACTCCTTGCTAAATCTCACAGAAGAAGCCGGTGTCGTTGTCTCCGCTGCTGTTCACTCGACAAAGCACAAGCTAGCGTACGTAGTACGGTACGTAGTAGCGTTCAACCAACAGCCCAGACGTGAGCTGATATATACTTTCCTGCACGGACATCAACCTATGCTTGCGTTGCGTTCATGGATTGATCTGATGGTTTTAGCCGAGGCTTACGACTTTGCTCTCGACACTTGCGCTCGGGCATGGAAGGCTAAAATGTGTACGCCCGTACTGAAGCTTCATGACCTGTGTAAGATCCTGCCTATCGAGTATAGAGTAGAATGGTAGGGTTAGTTTTCATATACAACTGTTCTTGAGAGAAGCAAGGGAAATAATCCAAAACACCCTCTCAAAATTCATAAACTACAATTCCTGTCCGTACTGCATACTGCAATGCAGGTGTGTGCACAACATGGGACCTTGTGCTTCCGGACGGCGCTGGGTAGGATCTTACTACGCAGTAGAGGGATCAGAGGAAACAAAGCATGGGAAAACCTCATGGAATGATGAACTGGTAATTCTCGATAAGATTTAGTTCGATACCATGCGGCTGACTGGAGAGGTTTCGAAAGTGCCTGAAGCTCTTAATGTTTAATCTGAATAGCTGAACACATAACTACTCCAACGTCTGACTATTTGAGCATTCACTTGGTTAATGGATCAGAAGGTTCATCAACTCAACTACTGAACAAGACAATAGTCAATTAGGTGCATGATTTGATGTGTTCCGCTGAACGATGGATTGGACATGCTGAACTACCGGACAGGCCTTTTGAGAGCCTGAACTCTGCAGTTGAGCAACCGCACAGCAACAACACAGCGTATCAACGAACAAACGAACAGAAAATGGATCGAATTCACCTTCATCAGAATTTTGGGTATAAATAGCCCCGTTGCCCTCTCTTCCTCCCAACCTTTTCTCCTCACCACTAACAACACTCTTACACTACTACCAACTGTCTCACAACAGCAACAAAACTCACAAACTAACCCAACACACTAACAAGCCACCACCAAACCAACCAAATCAGTCAACCCGTCAACATGTGCCACACCGTCAAGAAGGCTCTCAAGTGCGAGGACTGCGGCATCGTCCCGCCCTCCTCCAACCAGACCCGACACCCCTGCAAGCGTGTCAGAGACGGCAAGAGCTGCACCGCCTCTACCAGAGAGACTCGCTACGAGTACTTCGTTTGCAACGAATGCTACGAGGTCCGCTGCATGACCAACAACAACAACTACAGATACAACTAGGCGCCCTGAAAGTCGACTCACACAGGAACTGCTACACAGATCAAGCTTTGCCCTTGAATGACTAACGATATAGCATGACTGACTGAGACTAACTGAGCGTGATAGGGTAGACTGGGAAAAATGCATGGCACATGCTGGATTGATTGGAAGAACTTGGACTGAAACTGTATGACAAGAACTACAGATGCGAAGGACTAGATAGATACCGCTGAATAGAATTCTACTTGGCACAAAACTAAAGATCTCATGCTTCCGTGACTGAATAGCATTCTTAAATGATTTCTAGTAATAAAAAGATCTACAATGATGACTTATGTTGTCTTTCGTAATCTTGCCTCCGATCAATCCAGAGCGGGCGCTGAAAGATGCCACAATATAGTATACGGCCATAGACATACTATGTGCAGTACTGCCTATTATTATTATAATAATAGCGGGCAAACATGCTGTCAACATCAGAATCTAAACCACTTTTCTAAAGCTGTCCTTGCCGCGTCCATGTCTACCGCAGCACCGTCCTCTGCAGCCCAAGCGACAACTCCATCAGGTCTGACCAACAACGCACAAAGACCCAGCTGTTTCTCTGCCCCAGTACTGAGATAGTCCACTCTGTCCTCGTAGTTCCCACCCACGATCAGTTCCCTCAGTGCTGCATCATCATTAAACTCGACGAGTAATCCTCTACCGGTTTCCAGTTTAGCACCTAGCCTGCAACCATCGCTCAATTCAAAGTCCGGTACGCTACATCCAACTACTGGATGAGCTTCTGCCTCACTGTCGCCAAGCCTGTACCGCTGCGATAGCCCCCAGGCGCGGTCGATTAGATAATTAGTGCCGTCAGTAGTGCCAGCCATGTCGCGAATGATCCTATGGGCGTGGTCTTGGCCAGGCTGCAGCATCGAGACCTGTGCGCGACTCCATTCAAGCACCTCTGCTCCAACGGGGCGTCGCTCCGTCTCGTACGTGCCAAGGAGGGTGTAATCTGGCTGAGCTCCTCCAGCTTCAGACTCGCTTCTCACTGTAGCACCTAGCTTCCAACCGAGGTTCATGGCGTCGCCGAGTCCAAGATTCAATCCCTGGGATCCGACAGGCGAGTTGATGTGCGCGGCATCTCCAGCGAGGATAACCCGCCCTTTGCGATAAGTATCAGCCTGTTTGGTTCGATCGGTGAAAGAATTCACAACATGAACAGTCTCGATTTTGACGTCTGTAATGCCACTGATGCGGCTGAAGGTGTCCTGAAGATGGTCTTTCGTGATCTCCTGCGTTCGGTCAAACGCGCCCCCGTCAAAGTCCAGCAAATACATGGATCCTGGGGCTATGATGTACATCCCGTTCTTTGTAGGGTGAAAGCCTGGCTTCAACCTCTCAGGGTGATCGAAGTCACATTGAACCACGTAGCCGGTGAACTGGGCCGCTGTTCCGATCCAGCTGAAAGCTGCAGCTTTGCGAACTGCACTTCGGCCTCCATCACAGCCAACGAGCCACCTGGCGCGGAAATTTTTGTTCTCGCCAGCTTCCACAGTAACACCGCCGTCATCTTCCTGGACGATCCTGGTGACGCCATTGCCTCGGAGGATTTCAACGCCCAGGCTCTCACCCCGTTCTGCCAAAACCCTCTCTACTTGCTCGCTGCTTGTAGGGCCGAGGAATAGAGCTGGCCCAGGGAGGCGATACTTGAAACGATCCAGGTCAAGTCTGTTGGCGTTGAGCATGATGCCAGCGAAGAAGCCGCCGTGCTTGAACCCTGGCTTTTCGTTAGGATCGACAAACTTGTCGAGCAGGCCTCGGCGGTAAAAAGCTTCCATTGATGTTGTGTTAAGGGCTCTTCGGCCCAGCGGCATGAGCTTCCATGGTGAGTCAGGCTTGAGGTCACGCTCCAACACCAGTACGGATGCTTTTGCCAATCTCAGCTCGCAGGCCAAGAAGAGCCCCACGGGCCCAGCTCCAGCGATGATAACGTCGTAGAATTTGCTCATAGCTTCATGCTCAAGACGCTGTTGAAGTGTCGGTTGATGGGGAAATCTGAGGAGAGGTTTTGTATCAAGCTATCGTCGACGAGAATCATGTGCTGAAGAAGTGGACTACAAGCCACTATGACATTCTCCAAAGTGCCAAGATAACATACATTAATGCAAACCTTTACGCCGTATATAGCACGGGTCGGACATTCTTTCGACTCCAGAATCCGCTGCGGACTTTTGCAATGTCCGGTCTAAGAGGCGCAGTGGGCTATTGGATTAATTCGATTTGAGTAAGGGGCTTTTCTCGTTGCCGATTACCCGGGCTTCGGGGCCGAAGCGCTAAATCGAGACCATAATTTTTGAGGAAAAGCACGTTATTACTATGATGAGCGATTGAAGGTTAAAAATTGATGACTTAATAAGGATTGTACTCGCAAACGTCTGTTTCAAAGTGGTGAGTCATTGACTGTAAAGGCCATGGTTGGGCCGGGAATAGGGACACCTCATGGTTGCAGCACGGAGCTTTGAACAGGCTCGAGGTTACCTCTACCAAAGATCGACAGCTTATTATGGCCGGGGGTTGAAAACCAAAGAACCGCGGCTAGATGGAACTTGATAGCTCGCTGTGATTTTCTCATTGGTTACTTCGAGGACATTGACTTTGTTTCCAGATAACTTACAACACTAGGTGTCTAAGTTACTGCTAGCTTTCAAGCGACGCCCTTCTGAGATTTCAATTATTCCGACTATTTTCCAGGCCCGAAATCACTCTTCATATGAACAAGCAAGCAGAAACATGTATCTGAATAAAAATAATTATTGGCTTCAGAATGACAGATAGGCGTCGACGATCCCCCGCCCTCGGGACATCTTAATCCGATAATACCCATGTAACCCCTCAGTAAAGCAGCTTGACCCGTTGTTCCATGACATCAAGTTTCTTGTCGCATACGTGCACCTGTGTTCTCTATTCCTGTCGAGTATTTCTAAAAGCAGTCGTTTTTCAGCTTGAACCTAGTTTGCCATTTCTCCTTACTTTCAACATGTCCGTTCCAGAATTCGATATTACCGCCGTAAGGGCTGAATTCCCAGCGTTGACTCAGGACCAAGTGTTCTTTGACAACGCTGGCGGCAGCCAAGTTCTTGGAGCCGTCGTTGACTCGTAAGTCTTCAGTTTGATAAAGCACAACGAAAGCTTCACTCGGCTGAGACACAGTCAGAATCAGAGACTACTTTATCAACGCCAACGTTCAGCTTGGAGGCGCATACAAGGTTGGCAAGGAAGCAGATTCTCGATATGCCGCTGGCTACGAAGCGGGCGCAAAGTACATCAACGCCAGCGCCGACGATATAGGTAGGCGATCTTGACTTTACGGCAACTAAATATTTTGCTCAACATGTGTTAGTATTTGCCTCATCTACCACGCAGGCTTTTCGAAATGTATCGCAAGCACTCAAGTTCGAACCTGGCGACGAGCTGGTCATATCATCTCTCGATCATGAAGCCAATATCGCCTCATGGGTGGATGTCGCTGAGCGATCTAACCTGGTTGTCAAATGGTGGACACCCCCTCCGTCCACCAACCCCATCCTCACTCCCGAAAACCTCGAACCGCTACTGTCTGAAAAGACGCGCCTTGTAACCTGTACTCATGCCAGCAATATCCTCGGTACCATTCACGACATCAAAGCAATCGCGGCTCTGGTACACAAGTATCCTCGTGCGCTCATCTGTGTAGACGGCGTTGCATATGCGCCGCACCGCCCAATCGATGTTCAAGCACTGGGAGTTGACTTTTACGCATTTTCGTGGTATAAGGTGTATGGGCCGCATCTCTCCATGTTGTATGGCAGCAGCAGAGCTCAGAAAGAGATGCGGACCCTGGGACATTTCTTCAACCCTCATGAGACACTGGCCGGTAAGCTTGGGCTTGCTGGATCAAGCTACGAGCTGGTCTCTGCCATACCGGCAGTGCTGTCTTATGTAGGAACGCCCGATGACGGACGCTGGGAGGGAAAGATCGAGCACGAGGGCAAGCTGCAGGAAGAAATCTTGAGTTATCTGAGGAGCAGAAACGACGTTACCATCTACGGTGAACCAAGCTCGGATCGGAACCTGCGTGTCCCGACGATTAGCTTCCGTTTCGAGGGATGGGTTCCCAAGAAGTTCGTCGATGAAGTAACGGAAAGATCCCACTTTGGTTTCAAGTATGGCCATTTCTACTCTTATCGCCTCTTGGAGAAGACGCTAGAGCTCGACCCTGATGAAGGGATTGTGAGGGTTAGCATGGTTCACTACAACACGGGTACGTCCAGAGCCAAAAGGTGAGCTTGAGCGATATGCTAATTTAATCAGTCGACGAAGTGAAAGCATTTATCTCGGCGATGGAAAAGGTCTTGACTGCCGAGAAGTCGGGTTAATTAGGCAAGGTTCTCGGGTTTCAAAGCGTTATGGGAGGCTCCCTGCACTTGCAGAGCATTCAGTCACTCGCCCTGCATCTTGATCTGAGTCGACAGACTCATATAAATTACTAAAAACTTGCTACATCGGGGAACGCAGATCAGATTCCGTCCAAATAGAACGAATAACAGACAAGTCTCGTATCCTTTAGTAAAAGCCACTCTCTGAAAGAATGGCTGCAGAAGGAAATGTGAAGAAGATACAAACTGGTCCAATGCATGGCTGTTGCTAATGGGGCCGAAACCAGCAATAGCTTCCGACAATTGAACGAAGACGTGATAAGAATCTGATCAAGTCGATGGGGGTTGGAATCGTGTTTCTGTTACCATGAATGACTGACTGACTGACTGTTAATCAGAGAGGTAAAGAAATAACCGAGGTCTAGTTCGGACCAGCACTCCGCGGCTGAGACATTGATTCGGGGGAAGGCCGAGGCCCAAGACAGATAGGTAACGTTGACTGTGTTTTAGGTCGGTTAACCCACCGTACATATACAAGGCCCAAAAGAATTAAGAAGGTAGAGATAAACGTCAATTCGGTTTGGAACTTCAGAAATAACAGCAAAAAAATAGGCGCAAATCGCAAAAGATAATGATGAGACTGGGACTCGAACCCAGGAGGATTGCTCCACCAGGAAATTGGTGTTAAGGTTAACCTTAACCTGGCGCCATAACCAACTCGGCCATCTCACCGATTATTGGATGCAGGGAAATGAGTAATTGTTTACTAACAATCTTGCGCAACTCCCCGTATGTTTTGAGGGTAACTGAATGGTATGGCCCAGACGTTGGATCTGAGAGCCCATACAAGTTCACTTCCGTGGCTCGTGTTGACATTTCTAACACCATGTAACAAAGGCTTTGCTATGCAGCCAGTCACCGCAATCGGGATGGCAACCTGAAACAGTTGATTGCTGTTATGACAAGTTATACTCTGTAGTATGGCGCGGACCGGTACCCCGAATACTTCGCTGAGCTATGTGCATGCAAGCGTGAGTATGCCAGGTAGTTGAAGGGTTGTGTTGGCCTTTACCTATATTCATATGAGTGGGCCTACGTTAGGATCAGGTTGTCAATTGAAGCTCTATCCGCTTTTCGACTCAGAAAGCCACACCGTTTTACTTGCCGCAGCCACATTCACAACTGAAGGTGATGGCTTGTAGACAGGCTGTGAAGGGTGTTGGGGATCTTTTTCTCATTGGACGCCAGTTTCCAACACGGAATCTGCAACTTTGGAATTTCAAAACATACCGAGACATGCCGAACTACGTCCGCGTGAGTTCTCTACTTCTTTGAGATCTTAGTGAGGCAGCATGGAAGTCACAGAGGATAGGACAAACCACAGTAGCATAACCAGACTTCTATGCTACCCATTGCAAGGCTCCACGACCATTCATCGTTCGGTTCACGACCCTGCGAGCGGGGAGACTCGGGTGGATCCGGGCCATACCGGGCCTCGAATTACCGGGGAAGCTACCCCAGGGTCCCTTATATTAGTTAGTGGGCTCAATCCCCAATTTCTAGTGGCTCGGTGGTATGAGGCCGTGGCTCACAGTGGGCCGGTCGCCTACAAGTATGGCCCGATGGTCCCCGCGGCATGGCACAAGACGCCCTCTTTCTCGGTCCGTGTAGGGATGCTCACCGAAGCCTAATACCCGGAAGACCGATGCCGCTCTGCTCACCTCACAAGAGGATTTTCGCTCAAGCCTCAACACCACACGAAACGGTCCGCAACCACATCACCGCCTCTCGCTCTCGAAGAAAATTATTGCGCCGATTTGACCTCGAATCCTCCAGCCAAGCCCGCGTTTGGCGGCCCATCCGACTCGAACTTGCAAATGACGGGCCCTAACAAGATCGTCAAACGCACCGGACGAGACTCACGAGCGTCCTCGCGCCCTTCGTCCGGTGGCGCCCTCTGCAAGACTTGTACGCCATGTCGCCAGAAGAAAGTCCGATGCGACGGCGTACGCCCGCACTGCACCGAGTGCAACACCAACGGCCTGACCTGCGTATACCCTCACGATGCCCGGCGAGAACCTCGCCCGTCTCGCGCGCGGGTGCAGAGCCTCGAGGCGACTGTCGCGGCCATGCTTGATCACATGAAGGCTGCCGGAATCCTCACCTCCGAGATGCAGTCTGCCTGGACCGCCGAGCTGATGGACGCCGATCATCCCTCTCGCGCTTCTCAGGACTATACGACCCATGGCCTAAGTCGGCTCGCCTCCACCGCCGCTATTGCGAGCCCTCTACCGACGCCTACAGCCTCGACGGCCGCGCAAGAAATGGGCGCAAGCTTTCTCTCGTCGCCGCCCCGAAGCAGCGTTGGCCCGACCGAGGGCGAGACGAAACCGCGGCTTGACAGCTTCAGCACTATCCTCTCGCGAACAGGCCAAGCGCCGATTGAATCCACCGAGTCGGGTCATGCGAAATTGGTCCCCCGACCCATCAGCAACGACGGCAATGGCGATGGAACTGGCCTATCTCCCAGTGAAGCCAGAGTGGCTGGCGTCTTTCACGAGAACGGCTACGTTTCTGCGGTCCACGGCCTCGCCAGTATCATGAATCCCACGTCCCGCGCGGAGCACAGAGAAAACATCAATAAGATGACCCGTCGAGGCGATGATGCCATCTCTGCTTCCAAAGCCCGACTCATAAGCAATGCCGCGCTGCAGCGCCAGCGAGAAGCGCGCATGTTCCGCAACCCACGAGATCTGATGGACCTGGATGGAGTGGATCCCGAGATGGCCAAGCATCTTCTCGACCTGCACTTTAACCGACAGCACTACGCCTATCTCATCTCATACCGTCCTGCCATTATGGACAGTTTGGCCAGTGGCGGTGGCCCCTTTGCGAATAAACTTCTTCTTAATGCGATATTCTACTCGACCTCTCTCTACAGCGATCGCCCAAGCCTAAGAGCCGATCCCGAAGATCCCCAGAGCGTCGGCAGGCGCTTCTACGACCGATTCCGCGAACTCTTGATTGACGAACTCGACAAACCCAGCATACCCTCTGCACTCGCGCTGTTGCTCACAAGCGTGTCACTTGTGTCGCAGGGAAGACCGAGCGCCGGCTGGAGTCTGTCAGGGACCGCACATCGCATGATTATCGACCTGGGCTGCCACCTGATGCTGGGACCCGACTACGAGAGCACAGGCGGTGTCACGAACGAGCGAGTGCTGCGAAGAGACCTGGAGCAGGAGATGCGCAAGCGTCTTTACTGGGCTGCCTTCACCACCGATGCCACTCAAGCCCTGTACCTTGGGCGCCCCTGCATGTTCGCCTCGGCGCAGGCCAGGGTGCCGCTGCAGCTGCTGGATACCTTTGAGGAGCTCGAGGAGTGGGAGCCGTACGTTGACCCAAAGTCGCCGGCTTCGGCCCCGCCGCCGTACGGCCGCCAGCCAGCCCATGCTGTGTCGACCTTTAGCAGCCTGGTCCGAATCCTGCAGATTTCGACAAGGATCAACGACTTGTACGGTATTCAGTGCGTCAAGTACACGACGGAGTATCTCATCAACAAGAAGGAGTCCATCGAGAGGGAGTTTGAGAAATGGCAGAGCAGCTTGCCCAGCCACTTGCGATTCGACCCTGACGATACAACTACCATCACACCTCCACCGCATCAAATCACCCCACAGTGAGCTTACACCGGTCTTTCAAACGAGGAGGATTTCTGAATACTAACCATGTTGTGTGTAGTACCACATTCCATGCCCTCACAATCTTGCTACACCGTGCCTTCCTCGAAGAGGGACATCTAAGAAGGCATACTGACGAGACTTCCAAGCGCCGGGGTGAGGAAGCCTGTATACAGAGCGCCCTCATGATCCAGAAGCTAGTACGCCGCTATCGCGAGTCATTTACACTCCGTCGCGCGCCGTTCCTGCTCTCATACGCCGTCTACTCCGCGGTCATTGTCATTCTGCGCCAAGAGCGCCACGAGAGAGGCCAGTTCACCGAGCCCATATCCTTCTTCTGGACATGTCTTAGCGAGCTGCAAGTCGGCTGCAACTTTGGCCTCAAGAAGCCTCTCAGCGTCCTGCAGAACATGGTGCGCGAGTTCCAGACTAGCATCAAGGAGAGCAGCTCAGCGGGCCCGGAGCAGCCTCAGCTTGCCGGCCTGGACGAGAGCTTCTTCTTCCCGCTGGCCATGACGACCTCGTCCCAGGGCCTTGCGCCCACCACGTCGACTTCGACGGGCAATTACGTGGCGCCAGACTACATCCAGCACATGGACCATTTCGATCCTGCGTTTGGCAACTCGCCGGGGCTGCTGGACTTCCTCAACGACCAGGAGAAGGACATCTCGCAGGATGCGCTGTATGGGCTGTTCGCGCCGTCGCAGCCTTTTCCGTGACTGGCGGGCGAGTTTGGCGAGACCTTTGGCGCAGGACCAGCTCCGGTAGCTTGATGTTGTCGGCTGAGCTTTCTCATGTTCCAACATGTACGCATTTCCGACGCCTCCAGTTCGCCGGGCCGCTGAACTAGTTTCGCGAGATATCCAAACTCTACAAATACGCAGGCCTCATACAGTCAAGGCATACCAGCCTTGAGTAGCAAGGGACGCGACCTCCTGCACGGAGCTGTTGAAATAAGAGGCCGCATATAATGGACGCATGTAATTGAGGCCTCCTCGCTACACATCCCCGGGCTATTTTGCGATCCGGTTTTGTAGCGACCTCGATCGCTGTGATTGCCTACATTTTTTAGGTGGTTCAGTGAACAGCAAGACCTGCGTTTTGCCGCGCAATTTCGCTGAACGCCCCAACGACGAGTGCCAGGGGCGGCGCAGTAAAAAAAACATCGAATGTTGAAAAGCAGTCGACGGAGAAGTTATTTGGGGGGGTTGTTGGG
>JADBHU010000384.1:0-20524 GCA_017140155.1 Fusarium devonianum | reverse complement strand
AGGTGTCTATACGAGACAGCGAGTGACCGGTTTAATAAATCTCCTCTTTATTTATTACCTCTTCGTTCCTCTCGCGATATAGCTTACGAAGGAGCTCTTACTTCGACCCCTCAAACCACATACTTACCGAGGCCTTAATATTAATTCCGATCTCATAAGTTTTCCCGTCTTCGAGACCGCGCGTATTATCCCACTTCCGTACCTTTAGAAACCTCTCTACAGCTGCATATGAAGACGGATTCAAACCTTTACAATGAAGTACTACTACACTACTTTAAAGAGAAGGACGCATCCAGTATTAAAGCCAATTAGAGACTCGTGATGGGAGCTAAGGATCAACACTCCTAAGGCGACGGCACTAAGAATCCTAAAATTGCAAAGACCGTGTTAACGATAAGAATAACCCATGCGATCAAGAAGACAATCTACTAGCATATTACGATAGTATCCAAGTCAAGGATACCGCCGTCATGAAGATATATGAAAGAGGTTAGAACTATCCGCTCCTCGGAGATACTAGTTGCGATAACCTCGATGACAAGTTCAGCGGCAAGATAAGCTCTCTTCCTAGCATCATCCTGCACGGTTTGATATAAGGCACTGATTTTCTTCTACGCTAGAGTAAAGGCTTCCTCAACTAACAAACACGGCTTAGGCTCTTCAACGATCAGCAGGGCAGCTACTACTGGGGCGAAAGTTATAGACTATGGTGTGCCAGCCTACGGTCCGCTCAATACCCGCAAAGACGTCAAGGACATTAGGAGGTCAAAACCGTGTACAACGCTGACCAATACCGATGGATGGCGCAAGAGTACTACTGGTCCCTCGTCTGCAACAAGAGATTCAACGCGCCGACTGGTAATGCTGATTACCTCAAGTGTCATGACACTTGCATCATACAGTGAGGTACCTTGAAGGCCTGGTCCACCTTGTAAGGCAGATGAAATTGATGTGGTATGGCTTCTTTCGCCTATTGTCGGGATGAGAATAACTTAAGCCGGAGTTCCAGCGCACTTCTTCAAACTCCCATTTTAAATAGTCTTTACCGAAGAGAACGCGCCCATGAGAGGCTATTGAGTATTTGAGGCACATTCTTTATATAAGTCTTTATCAAGCTGTAAACTGGGACTATTGGTGTGTTACTGTGATGACGTGATTTGCGCCTGTCATCTGCCTTTATATCACTAGACGCCACGTCCTACAAACAAACTTTGACTCCCATACACTCAAATTGGACGTTTATGCGTCACCTCTATCGCTAAAAGTACTGGTGCGTTACTCAGCCAGCTGTGATGCTGACTTGTTAATAGAAATAAGGCTTAAATTTCTGAGACCGCGAATCTAGAGGCAGACCATTAGCTACACGCGGTGTATTTTCTTTTCCAAGCAGCTCACCAAAACGCAGTAAAATCCTACAACCGTATCGCCAGAAGGCTCAATGACGGTCCAATCATCATCGTCACATCTAGACATTACAGGAGGAAACACGACCTCCCTGCCGAGATTAGTCTTGATCTGCGAGCGCCAAATCAGTACCCGTCAACGCTCCAAGTGGGAAACACCGTGTTACCTTCAGCCCGAATACTTCAACCTTCCCATCAATTACTTCGATGGCTGAAATAACTTCCCCTTCTGGCCCATTGATGGAGAAAGGGATGCGAAAATCCTCTGAAGGCGTTGCTTGGCGCTCATCTGCACGAGCCAGAACAGGACCAACTTGGCCCAAGAACGTATTTAATGAAACATCGGTGTAGATGAACTCTACACCGACAATCAAATCGGTATCAAACACCCATCCGATGATTTCGACGAGTTGGGAGAGATCATGCCCATCAACACCACCGAAGAAAGCTGTAGAGAATGGGAGGTAAATGTTTTGGTACCTCACTATGGGGAACTCGTCCTCGCTTCCGTTGAAGATGCATTGCCGCGGCGGAATTTCTGGGCTCCAGAGGCTGATATCACGTAATGCTGATGATTCTTGTGGCTGTCCGGCTGATAACGGAAGACCTAGTGACACAAGTTTTAACGCCTGAATCTAATGTTGAAATCGGGACGCAATCGAGTAGAGGGTAAATCAAAGGCATCATGTACTGACGTCAACCTCGGCTCTCATCGCGTCGAATCCAGCCCCTTCCCCGATTAGGGATCTCTTGGGAACTCCTTCGCGTTCACCGACCCAAGGAGAGCTAGTGTCACCCTCCATAAGGGCAGCGATGGCTTTGATCCCAGTTTCATGAAAAGCCAAGTGCCAGCCTTGGATAGATGACCCAGGTGGGACGCAAAGAGGGATTTATCTGCTCTGTTGAGAATAACCAAGCAGTACCCCTTGGCCGTCTTTCCGAAACCGAATACCAGAGACGAATTGACCGCTCCCAAGGCGAACAAAGCTAATCAAAATTCTTTCAGGATTAGTAGGTACGTCAGCCTTCCGAACTCGAAGAGCCCTAGACCCTCGGTTGAACGACACCTCCGGACCTTTCAGACCGCGGCTGGCGATACGCCATGCAGAGTCATCTTCATCCCCAATGGGTTCAAAGAAGCACCGTAACTGTCGGCCATGGCAAGTGCCTGTCATATGTTGCAAAGCTTCCCGCAGTTTGATAGCAAGGGACCAGACGCGTTTTCGATTGTTCAGGCTCAGGTCATCTTGTACGCGAGCCATTGCTTGATACATAGCTCTCCATGATTTGGGTTTTTCTCGTCGAACCTCAGACGTGGTGGTACTCGTAGCCTTCTGTGAATCGCGAGGCCCAGAATGTTTCGGTCAATCTCAAGTCCGCAAATGTGCGAGAACTCAGTCTTAGGTAGCGAACGTCTGTCGATGGTAAATTGATGATGATCGCTTGTAGAAGTTCGGTTGGCAAAGACACGAAGCAATCGACCCTGTTACTCTTCCGGTAAATCCTGATATGGCTGTCTCGATGACACCCGTCTATGTCGCTTCCGGAATGAACTCGACGACGAGTCGTAGGGATGTCCAACGGATCAAATCGGATTGGATCTTCAACGGCTGCTGTATAATAGCGCGGAAGCAAGGTCCGTTCGCCTTCCTGGGATCTCACTAGGACCGCTCCTCCATAATCATGACCCCAATCTAAGATACCATCTGTTCTGAGCGGCATGGATAAATATGCATGGAGAACGTCCTTTAAACGAGGCTGGAAGAGTCCATTAAGGATCGTCCAACATGCAGAATGAAAGCCGAAACCCCAGAACGGCTGGTCGTCGAAGGGGTCAGGGCGGATGATTTGGTCGAATGTTGACGAATATAACCCTATTGGATTCATGCTCAAAGTGCCATCGTCTCCATCGTGTGGACTCTTGGTATATACAGGGGCATTTATGCCATGGTCGCTGGCTGTCCCAATACCCGAAAGCCTGGCTTGGTCCCATTCATCATTTTCGGTATATACTAGTGGAGTTAGAGGCTTTGCCTACTGGAAAGGAAGAACAAATACTAACCAGCTCTAAATACCTTACACCATGCGTCCATAGCGTAGCGAGAGATGGGAACCCCACACAATGTGCAGCAAGCAGAGGCCATGATTAAGTAGGAATGGTCTAGAGAAGCTGCTGATAACCGAGCGAATGAGCTTTGGTAGTATCCAAAGCGCAACGCCCGTGGCCTGCTCTGTCGCGTGGTGCTCAGCTCCCAAGTCCAAGCCCTGGCATCAACAATGTCTTGCTTGCTTTTGTAAAGCTGCAGAAAGGAGGAAATAATTAGGTACAGAAAAATAGACACAAAATAAGGATGGATGCTCTTGCACGAAATCTTTCCCTTTCTGGTTCAGATTGTCTGTTCTGGTTCTGACAGGAACCCCAAACTTGCCCGGTCATGAAGCAGGGCTTGACCAATAAGGAAGACAAGGGAAAACGAGCGGCGCAGCCAGAAAAACAGCACCATTCAAGATCGCCTCTTTTTGGGGATAATTTCCACTCTGCTGCAATTAGGCGTTGGAGCGGCGTGATGCACTAACCGTCCGGTCAAGACCTGATAAGTATCGAGCCAGCGTCAGCCCTTTTTTCCCCTTCCCGTGGCAAAGAAACCGCCTGTACAGCAACAGACCGTCGAATCCACGCTCCAAGGAGATCCGTGTAGCCAACAGCAAAATGCAGCATATCGCTTGCGAAATGGCAGCTTAAAGGGCTTTCCTGGCCTAGTATTTTCTAGTTTCTAAAAAGCTGGTGTCGATCCCAGCGAGCTCTGTAACATTGGTGATTCGATGGTGGTAGGGAGAGACGGAGCCGGGCAGGTAGGGGACTAGCACAGTGTTTTCGTAAGTTTTTACTACTTGCGCCGTGTGACATTGTCATAATCGATGGCTTTTCTGCCACCCCCTGCCATGTCATGTCAGCCGTGCTCATGCGTCTAATCCAAAGTAGGCTTCAGACAGTTAAAAATGCTCTTCATATCAATGACCCTTTTTACCGCCCCAGTCAGATTGTTCAATCCTATTTGGGTACTCTAAACAGTAGCCTAGGTTTCGATTTCAAGATTACTGTGTTGCTCTTATGGAGCGTGTGGTTCTTTGTAAAGCTTGTGTTCAATACGAAGTAACCCATGAAGAGCGTGCCAGAACCCGACCGGCGTTTGTCTAACCCCAACTATATAAACCCTCAGAAAGATGGACGTTTTATTACCTAGATAAGCTCTTGATCCGATTGTCATTGGATAAGACTTTAGGACTTTGGCTACTTATTTGACTACAATCTTCGTTGTAGGTGAGCTATTCCGGTGTACTTTACAAATAGAAAGACTGGCGAGGGGGCGAGGATGGTGCTGGGGATCGACAGCGCAAAAGTGTCGCACCAGCGGCTCTGGAAACCTGGTAAAACACTGGGCCTCACGACGCACAGAGAGCTCCTTTAATCTGCCCATCCGCAAGAGACCCATTGAATTTTCTTTGCAGAGAAAAATAAGAGTTGGAAAAGATTAAGACTGCTGTTGGTTGAATGTTAATCAATTTGGGCCGGATAATTAGTGCATGACGCCGTTCCAACGCCTGGCTGTTGTGGAAATTATCGCCAAAAGGAGGTGGTGATATTGTTCGTGATGGCGCTATTCCAACTTGAATGGCTGAGCCTCCCGTGTTTCCCACCTGGGGCCCTGGGTCGTGACCGGGTAAGGTAAGCTAGTCGCTCCTGCCAGAAACAGAAGAGCCAAGAATGATGATTGAGGTTTGTGTAACAGCACCGCCTGCTTTCGTCCATTTCTCAGTGTCTAACAATTCCCTCCCTTCATCAGCCTCACAAAAACCACGAGAATTTTTGACGTCGTCGGCCCTGTTGGTCTAGTCTTGTTTATCTGGCGCGAGGTCCTCCTTCATCGACAATCAACTGCCAAAACCAGCACCATCAAATCCCAGTCGGCCCACTCGCGAAACTGGCTACCCCGGCCCGCATCTGCTCAGCGCATCATCCTCCCTCTTCTACCTGTGACAGTTGCGACGACGCCGCCGTTGCAGACCGGTAGACAAGTACTGTAAGTAAAGGTTAGCGGGCTCATCTCGGTGCAAGCGCGAAACCCAATCTGGGATACGACATTTCTGCCGGCCCTTGAGGACCGGCGCCATCAGGGATAGAGGCATCTAGAAGAGACACGCACTATACGAGCCGCGCCTCCTAGCCAGAACCCGCAACGCCGCAGCACCTGGGGACCAAAGATTGTTGGCCTGCGACAGAACTGGCTGCTCTCGGCAGTACTTTTCCGTTCCCGTGTCAGCAACGCACACGGATGGGAGGGACGCGCAACGCATCCTCCAACGATCAGCCACCACTACGACCTCGTGTCTGTTCGCCATCTGCCCGCCTCTGCGTTCCAGAAAGAGGCTGTGCCGCGCCGTTCTCGACTGTGCATGCTCAATTTAACTGGCTTCGCGCGCCACCCTCCTACCCTCCCTTCCCTTCGCGGCTCAAAGGCCCAACCATCTGCTTCTATTTTTCGATCCAGAACGCCTGCGTCACGGCCCCGCTCCCTGCTAGCCTTAGCCCGGGGTTAGCGGGCCCTGGGCTCGGTTGCTAGGGGAGAGTTACCGCTAAATCTGGCGCGCTTGGCTGCTCTTGCTGCTGATCCCACCGTCGCTGCACCGTGCGTGTTTCCAGTCCGCATCTGCGGTGGACTCTCTTGTGCGTAATGTGCATGGGCTAACAGGGGATCAGCCATTCTCATTCGCTCCGACAAGTCGCAACAACTGGGCCGTTGGAGAAGCAAAGTAACGTCCATCAACATCCTGTTTCTGCTCCGTATCTCCTCCTTCTCGCACACGTCAAGACGCCATCATCCATCCATTCACTCGTTCGTCCCCTTGCAGTTCTGCATCCGCTGTGCACCCACGTCCGAGTTCGAGTCCACATCTGTCGTCTCTCGTTTCGACTGCAAATCGCAAATCATTGCTTGCCGCGAGTTCGGGTCGCCCTCTCTTCGTCTCGTCGAGGCAGTCGCGCCGCTGCTGGGATCATCCATCCTCTTGGCACTGCCTCGTCCCCATTAATTATCAACAACCCACAACCCTCGGCTCCTTTTATCGTTACCCACAATGCAGCATTATCGCAACGATCCCTACGAAAGCGAGCCTCTTGGCTCTCAAAACTACTACGAATCCTCTCCGCGCCCACCCGCGCCTCCCGCTCACAACTACACACCATCATCGCCTGCACCTTACTACGACGCTCCCGTCCGATCAAACCATCCCGCCGCGCACCCTGATTCAGCATACGGCCGCACGCAGGGCGGGTACGACGACTACAGCACCGCCGGTTCTGCTTCACCATACGCTGGCTCCGCTGGCTACGATAGTCCTCGACGACCGTCTCCTCCCCAGCACGGCGAAAACGGCTACTACAGTGGACAAGGAGGCGGCGGCCGTGGTGGACAAATGGGGTATGCCCATCCAAATGCTCATACCACTCCTGGCGCAGACAACTTTGGCCTGTCTGCGTCTGGTGGTATGGCGGGAATTGCTCACACCGTTGCTGACCGTAATCCTCGCAACAGTGGCGTAAACGCGATGCACAGCACCGGCTTGCCTCCGCCCCCATCCCGCACTCAGCAGACCCCGTACGGGTCGCAGGGTGGGCATGGCTACGATTCTTCATACGACCACGGCGCCTACGGAGGCCCATCACAATCCAGTCTGGCTGGCCTCGCCGCCACGGCCGGGCTACCCGGTTCCGCCTCGACGTCACACTTCAACGGAAGCGACCCTTACATCGACAACCCTTATCCCGGATATAGTTCGCGGAACGGTAGTGCCAACCTGGGCGTTGTGAATCCTAACGAGATCATTGACGATGGAGACGATGGACTCGACTACCACCGGGGCCAGAGGAACTCCATGTTGAGCCTTCCCCACTCGGATCGGGCCAAGAAGGGCGCCGCTGCCTCTGCCGCTGCTGTGGGTGGCGGTGCGGCTGCCGGTGGCCTTCTTGGAGGAGGAAGAGGTGAGTGATCGTCGCGAAAGGGACGAGCTGTCGCTCACAATTGACATAGGTGGAAGCTACGAGCTAAACTCGGTGCACGAGAAGCCATCCGACTGGCACGATAAGAGCGAACACAAGAGCAAGAGAGGGAAGTGGGCGATCATCATCCTCGTGGCCCTCGTCATCGTAGGAGCCATCGTGGGTGCAGTAGTTGGTAGCTTGATGCACAACGGCCACAAGGACTCGAGCGGCGAGGGCAAGGGCGATTCGGCCGCCGCAGACAGCCACAAGAACGGCGATCTCAACAAAAACAGCGCCGAGATCAAGAAACTCCTCAATAACCCTGACCTGCATAGGGTGTTTCCCGGCATGGATTACACCCCGCTAAACTCGCAGTACCCCAACTGTGTTCACAACCCACCGTCTCAGAACAACATCACTCGCGACGTGGCCGTGCTGGGGCAGCTCACTAACAAGATTCGTCTGTACGGTACCGATTGCAACCAGACGCAGATGCTGCTGCACGCTATTGATCGCCTGGAACTGACCGACGTCAAGGTCTGGCTGGGCGTGTGGCTGGATAAAAACGAGACTACCAACGAGCGACAGCTTGACCAGATGTGGGATATCCTGGATGAGTACGAGGAGAAGCCTTTTGAAGGCATCATCATTGCCAACGAGATTATTTTCCGTGAGCAGATGTCAATCACGAACCTCAGCAAAATCCTGGACGACACCCGCCAAAAGCTCGACAAAAAGGGTATCAAGCTACCTGTTGCTACCTCTGATCTTGGTGACGACTGGACGTCTGAACTGGCCGATGACAGCGATTACATCATGGCCAACATCCACCCCTTCTTTGCCGGAGTACCGGCGGACGAGGGCGCCTCATGGACCAACACGTTCTGGACAACCCACAACAAGCAGTTCTGGAAGTCGGACAAGCAGAAGAACATCATTTCTGAAACAGGCTGGCCAACTGGTGGTGGAAAGAATTGCGGCGAAGCCAAAACCTGTACCGAGGGGTCCGTCGCCGGCGTAGACGAGCTCAACACCTTCATGGAGGACTGGGTCTGCGGTGCCCTTAAAAACAGCACCAACTACTTCTGGTTCGAGGCTTTCGATGAGCCCTGGAAGGAGCAGTTCAACACCAAGGGCAAGGATTGGGAAGACAAGTGGGGTCTCTTGACGGTTGATCGCGAGCTCAAGAAAGGAGTCAAGATTCCTGACTGTGGCGGCAAGACAATCGCCGACGTTAAGGCCTTTTCCTCATAAAGTACCGCAGACTCGACTTCTGCGGCCTTTTTTTTTATTTTTACCGACGATACAAATGCGCAAGTTTGAATTACAGCGAGGGCATGGTTGGATACGTAACCAACCCCCAGCCTAATGTTTGGGGCTTCCTGTCTTTCGCCCTTTGCAACTCGGAGTTCTGGAGCCCTTTAGGTAAACGGGCAGTTCTCTTTTCGTTCCGAACACCTCTGTCACGATGGAGGTGTGTGGAAGGCAGGTCTTTATTACGATACTTCTGTTGAGGCGGGTATATAGTTGATGCATACAGTAACAAATGGGACAGACATACATACATGTACGGCAAGCATTGTGTTTTTTCCTGGCTGGTTATGGATTGTCTTGAGCCAACAGGGGTGCTACTCTTTTTCGAATACAATGATTCAGATATGTATAAGCTAATTCAAATGTCTTAGCTATGCTGTGGCATCTTATATTGTGCCATCTTCGTCCTGCTCCAGCCACACATACATGTTCCTGATTTTCCGCCTCTCATCCCAGCACTGAGATAGCCCGCTACCAACTTGGACCGAAAACCGGGCCTCGACGACTAGAAATCCGCTGCAGCGTAGATGATGTCCATGTCAACCTCCTCCCTTCCCTGCGTCTGACTCCTCGGCGTCAAGGGTCGTCTCTCGAGCCTCGCAGAAACCCCTGGTCCTTCCAGTCCGGCATCAGGATACATGTACGGACCGGGCCCTCTGTGCTGAGCGAGCACACGTGTGCTTGCGAGCTGGTTCTCGAGGTCGGAAACGCGGCTGGCCAGACTGTTCATGGTGCTGAGCATGGCGATGCGATCCTGGTGATGGGCGTAGAGATCCCCCCGGAGAGCATCGATCTGGCTGCTGAGCGTGAGAGGGTGGCCGTCCTGCGGAGCGCCTGGGCGAGGCTGCGCGGCGGCGGGAGGAGGGGGGTTGCTGTAGGATAGGACGACGTGAGGGGAAGAGTAGGCTCGGGGATCCACCGGGTGAGCGTTTGCCGAGAGGTGAGGGCGAGACGGCCCTGGTGGATGATAAGGCTGGTTTGCTGCAAGATGAGGTTGCCCTGCGAGGGGGAGGTGGGCGTGCTCGTGGTGGGCGTGCTCGTGGTGGGCGTGGACGGGCGCGTGGCCCATGACCGACGGGGAGGGCGAGAGATGGCCGGTGGCGCGGGCTTCGTGGAGGACGCGACAGGCGGCCTCGCGCCTGATGTGGCGCTCGACCATGGCTTTGATGCTGGTGTTGCACATCTGCTTGCCGAGTTTGCGTCTGGGAGCGGTGTTAGTTGTTTGTATTCTGCCAAGTGGGAGGAAGGGAAACAAAGGGACGATAAACAAACCTTCTCTCGATGAGCGCGTTGGCGGCGTTCTCGAGTATGACCTGCTGCGTGGAGGGGTCGGCGTACTTGTACTCCTCCTTGCGGGCGGTGCGGTCGCAGACTTGCCAGAGGGCTTGGTATTCTGCTTCGCGGGCCTTGGTGTAGTTGGCGTCAGACCGCTTGGTGTCCTCTGCAGTTGGGGTGGGTGATGACATGTTTTTTGCGTGGTGGAGGTATAAATCGACTGTTGCCGTTATGAATGAAGATGGGTTGTGGATTGTGTTGATGCGTTAGACTTGGGTTGTCCAGAAAATGGGGCAGTGTTGTGTTGTGGTGGTGTTGTCGAGGAGGGAGGGCGTCGTCCTTGGGGAGGATGAGCCGAGGAAAAGGGCAAAGTCTTGAGCTTGAGGAAGACGGGACGAAAGACTGATTGGGAGGAATCTAGCTGGTCGATTGGTTTGTTCTTGGGTAAAGATAAAAACGAAGAGTGTTTGAGTTGGCTTAGGACTTCGTTAGTGAGGATGAAGAAGGATGTGAGGAGGAGCGTGGATGAAGTTGAGAGGAAGAGAGGCTGAAGATATCGTCTAAGCTGCTCTGCTCGAGACGGTGAATCATGCATGGTCCAAGGAGGATGTAAGAACCGCAACAAGCCCGAGGAACTCACGAGACAGAACCGAGACTTTGGACCAAGTCAACCTCGTCACGCAATTGTAGTAGATTCCAGCTTCTTGGATAGTTCATCCTCATCCTCGTTGCCCGTTTCCTCCCTCCTCGCCACCTCCTTTGATTCGAGTCCCCCAGTCTGCTCCGGTCCAGGCTTCCAATAGATCGACGTGCCCGAGAACAACGTGTCGGAGGAGACCTGGGGAAACTCGCACCTAGCGTACGTCTTGTGCATCTCCTCCACGCTATGAAGGCCCTCTGAGACAAACATACTATGTCGCAATGTCAGCAGAAGGAACTTGGACGCGGAACTGTCCACTTACTCGTCCCAGACGTCCCAGCCGGTGCCGATGAAGAGTGCGGGCAGGTTCTTCTCCAGGGCCAGTGCGTAGATGGGCTTGTAGAGGTGAATGCCGTAGAAGAAGGAGTCTTGATCAATCATGTCGCATCCTGCTGGTGTTTCGACGACGGTGTGGCCCAGATTGGAGAGGAAGGTCTTGTCAGAGGCATTGAAGACGGGATCTTGGAAGAAGCATTCAATCTTTTCCCCTGTTATTTTCTCTACATGAAATCAAGTCAGTGATCAATTCACGCAACACGGGGGAGCTGCGTACCTAATTCTTCCACGATGATCAAAAACCCAGCGAGCTGCACAGACGCCGCCCTCTTGGCCTCCCAGCCCAGATCATCGGGATCAAACGACCCCAAGCCGAGATTCACGGCGCGGGACACGGTCTTTATGTGAGATAGCTTCCCGGCGATGAGCTTGCGGAGGCGGTGGCATTGCGGCTCTGTTTCCCAGCGGGTGCGGGTGCGGTCGTAGTCGGCTTGGATCTCGGCACGGTCCCGGAGGGGTTCGGTGCGGGGTTTCGCGGAGCGGGAGCTGATGTGGGAGTGAGACGGAGGGCGGCGGGATCTGCGAGGCTTGCGGGTGACGTGTGTCCATTCGTCTTGAGACTTTGGACCCTGGGGGTCTTGTGAGGAGGCCATTGGGGGTGGATGTGAGATGAGGCGGTCGGCAGAGCAGGAGGGCCTTTTCTTGGTGTGAGAGTGATAATGTTCGCCTGTTCAGGAATCGTTATGTATGAGAAATGAAATGAAAACGGCCTGGGTGTGAGCGGATCTAGGGTAGTTCGTTGGCTGAGTTGGGTGTACTTTGAGAAGATGCTGAGATTTCGGGGACTCCACCGCAAGGTGAGGGTCGGTGAGTGCTCGGTGAGACTGGTGCTATTGTCAGATTCGTGGTGGGCGCCCGGAACGTGGGAAGAAAGAAACGAACAACGAGGCTGTGCTTGATGTATATTTTAGGTTGCTACACCAAATAAAACACCAAATCAATCCGTAGCCATCTCCCTTCAAAATCTATTTCAGTCATACTTCATTCATTCGTTTGTGTTATCATCTTCACGTCTTACAAACAAACGCAGAACATGCAGTCGGCCACCCACATTGCACAAACAACATCACTTTCACGCCTTTGTGCGCCTGTGCCACTATCAATCCTTCTCGTCGGTGTGATTGTACATCTGAAGCCTATACAGACTTTGGCCAGCCAGGATTACAAAAGTATCACAGAAGAGTCAGCTGTTTGGCAAAAAACATCCCGCTGCTGACGCGTTGTCCATCACCAGGCCCTTCACATTGTCGGCGGCTGCGCAAATCCAGTGGCGATGCGAGCTTGTGTTTCCACGCGGAGAATTATACGGCATGTCAAACCGGCTCATCCGATCTCAGGGCCATTTCTTCTCAAAATCAGTCGATTCGGGAGGGAGACGCTGCTTTGAAGTACCATTCTGGGATGATATGCCGTTTTGTCTTTCGCCCTGAGAAACCCATCACCGCCCATCAAAAAAGCTCTTGAAGTAAAAAGACGCTCAACCAGGGATTCTAACCTCGTCCAACCTCCCCCAGTTGTCGCCCCCCCTGCTTCCGTCGATGTGCAACCCCTGCAACTCCTTCTCAAACAAACATCATTGGCTGCCAAGCTGCTTCACAGCATCCACCACCTCCAACTGCCCCCCCCATCTACGGCAAGGCGCCGGCGCTTAAACACATCCTCGCAACCTCCAACCAGCGTCCAGAAAACCCCAGACGGCGCTGCGAAACGTGCGCCAGTCACCCGCTTCGCAGCGCCCATTGGCCTCCCTCTCGAGCTCTGGACGGGTCCTGCACCAGGGTCCAGCAGGGGTCGCATGCATCGCGAGCGCTCGGCGATGGCCTCTGACTGGGCCGCTCCGCGCCGTCTCGGGGGGAATCACAGAATCACACTGCGGACGGTGGCTCGCGGTTCACGGATGGATCAAGTGCTTGCATGCAGGTCGGGCGGCTGGATATAGCGGCCCTGGCCTGCTCAGCAGCAGACCTTAAGACTTGCCCACGTCCCATGCGGCCTCCTTCGTCTCTCTCTCTCTCTCTCTCTTCTGGAACATCTCGTGCTTTACGTCCTTTTCAGTATTCTTTTAGCTTGTACGAAGGGTGTGTGACATGTCCTTGAATCGAAGAGGCTGAGCCTTGGAATTATCTTAAAACGACAACTACAACAAGGAAACATCTTGACTTGAGTCTTACGCATTGGCAACGACACTGAAAGACAACCCTCACCCTCAACGACGCTGCACGAGCAACTTCATCCGATTCGATATACCCTCCTCACCTACGACCACAAAACAGCCCAACATGCGCTCATCAGCTCTCATCACCCTCGTCCTCGCGGCAGTCGTCTCAGCACATAGTGTAATCACCTACCCAGGATGGAGAGGAAACAACCTCATCACCAACGACACCTTTCCCTACGGCATGCAATGGATATATCCCTGTACGTTGCCCTCCCATCCACCTCACCTCACCCAGCTCCCAGAAGCAAACCCCACTAACTCTCCCACCAGGCGGCGGCCACAACGTGACGACTAACCGCACATACTGGCCCACGACAGGCGGTGCCGTCGCCTTCCAGCCCGGCTGGTTCCGCGGCCACGAGACGGCCTACATCTACGTCAACCTCGGCTTCGGCGACGACGGCCCGGACGGCGGCCCCGCCAACATGACCCAGCCCATGGTGCCCGGCTTCCAGATCCTCGGCCCCACCAACAACCCGTTCCCCGGCACCATCTGCCTGCCCCAGGTGCCGCTGCCCAAGAACACGACGGTAAAGGCCGGGGACAAGGCGACCATCCAGGTCGTCGAGCTGGCCATCCACGGCGCGGCTCTGTACTCGGTGCGTCTTATTCCTCCTCCTCCTCCTCCTCCTCCTTCATAAGTGAACCGTATAGAATTGACTCTCTCCCCGTCTAGTGCGTCGACATCATCTTCGCCGACCCCGGAGACAAGAAACTCGCAGAGGTCAACGAGACAAACTGCTTCAACTCGACCGACATTGGCTTCGCCGAGCTCTTCACCGTCACCACCAAGCGATCCGGCTCGGACGAGTACGTCGACGATGAGTCCAGCGCCCAGGCTCTACGACGAGTAAGCTGGGCCGGCTGGCTACCTCTGCTCGGAGCCGCGCTCTTCTTCGTATGAGTCGAGAGAGATATTGAGACGTGAAATTACTTTAGAAAAATGTAAATAGGGCATGATGTACGGCGTTTATTTCGGTCTGGGGTATATGAAGGGGGGAGCTAGTTGATACACTCCCCCTTGTTTGTTTAATGTCATTCCCTTGACTTTGGGTATTTAGATGATCGCACATATTCTTTGTCTTTTCTGGTGTTGAAGGGGGCTTTACTTGTTTTATACCTTTGACATTCATTCCTTGGACGGCGGACAGCCTGAGAAAGACCCGGGTGATGAGATCAGTTGAGGCCTGTTGAGCGGACACTCGAGCCTACAATTACCAACTTCATCATTTTTCATGCTTCACACTGACAATGAGTGAAATCATGTGTTTGGCTATGACTTGACTTGACTTGACTTGTGAATCTTGGTGCCAGCACAAGAAAACGGCCCAATACGGTAGAATGCGCAAGCGGTGCAAGGCGCGTTCGTGGAATCTTCGTCCTCTGGTATTTATCTACTTCTCAATGTACCCTTTCCTCTCTTCTATCTCAGGATATCAGTCAACACGAGCACGCTAAATGCTACATCCGCAAGCCTCTTCACGGAGCCACCTTGGCACACTCTGCTGCAACACTCTTGACACGCTCCTCGGTACTTCGCGAACCAGCACCCTGGATCCACTGCATAACGCCCAGGTTTTTCGATTCTTCCTTGCTCGCGGTCAGGATCGTGCCCAGCGCCACGAGTGCGCGGTACAGGACTTCTGAGTCAGTCTGTCCATCTCGCGAGAGAATTTTGCCGAGAGCGATAACGAGGCGGCGGCGCTGCTCCGGGGCGAGGAGACGCTCGCGGTGAACAAGAATGGAAAGGTTGATCGCTACTGTTGTGGCAGCGATAAGGACGTTGCGGTTGAATGGGCCGATGGGATCGGAGGATATGCCGACGACTCGCTCGAGGAAGGAAATGGCCTCGTCGGACTGCGCACTGATTATGGAGCGGCCGTTGGCCGTGGAAAACATGTTTGCGAGCGTGCGAAGACCCATCATGACCGCATTCTCATTGGGCGTCTCGCCGCTGGGAAGTGAGGATGTGATAGCGAGGTCAAGAAGGGAGCCAGCGCTCGAGTCGGAGAACTGCGCCACGAGGGGGTACTTTGCCACGCAACGGAGGAGGTCGAGGCCGGCAAGACGGTCTGAGTACGGCCACTGGGTGAGGATGCGGACGATCAGAGGCATGGCGGTTTGAGGGACGGGTTTGGAGGTTTCGAGGGCAACGCGAAGTTCGCTGAGGGTGGATTCGTCAGTTGGGTTGAGGGCTGCCTCTTTACGGCCGGAGGAGACCATGTTTTTATTGACGGTAAAAATCTTGTTGAACATAGCTGCAATAGTCAGTTACCAAAGTCAGAGTATCAAGGTCGAGGTATGCTCACCCTCATATTTGGCCGCTGTGATGCTGAGGTAGTCCTTTTGAGGAAGAACCTTGGCCTGTGTGTCATCACCCGGTCGGTATCGCGACTCGGTGCCAAAGGGATCCGGCCCGCCAGCCTCTGATGTCTGGCCAAGGGTAGCACCCTTGGTGTTTTCGGTGATAAAGTTCGCAACGTTGTCGAGGTACGTAAGAGGCAACTCGTTGTCGCCGAGGAACTTGGTTGCGCGCTCATACGGATTCTCAGAAAGGTTGTAAGGGAGCTTCAGCGCAGGCTTCCCGTCCTCGATGTCGACATCGAAAACGTAGTCGTACGTCTTGCCGTTGTACTCGACCTTCTTCCCAGTGCTGCCGACGGCATCGACAACGGTGCCGACGTTGACCCATTGCTGCTGGCTCACTGACCACTGATGAGCAGTCACAGCACCGTTATCCTCCTTGATCATCTGGACCTGGCCCTCCTTGGTGCCAGATTTGGAGGTTAGAAACTCCGGGCCAGGAAGCTTCTCCTTGTTGACACCTCCGACTTGCTGTTGGGGGATCGATGACGATTTGACAGACTCTTCAAACTCTTTGAGTGTCTGCTGGTCGGCAGTCCGGTCTGGACTTCGGGTAAAGACGCGGGCAACACTGTCGCTGGCTCCTGTGACAATATCGCCGGTCTCTGCGTTGGCCGCGACAGTCCACACGGAAATGGCGGGATGGGTGATGGTCTGTACACATTCCGTACCCTTCCATATCCTCACCGTACGGTCCTCTCCGGCACTGACAAGCTCGCCTGAGGGTAGACTTGTCAAGCTATAGACAAAGCTTTCGTGCCCATGTAGCTCGGCGACTTGCTGGCCGTTGAGCTTCCAAAGACGCAGGGTGCCATCGTTGCTTGCGCTCGCAATGTCTGCGCCACTAGGGTGGCCTTGGGGAACACGGCAGAGCGCGCGAACAACGTCGGGCGTATGGATTGTCGATTTGGGCGACACCTCGCCAGCATTGGATTGTCGTAGGTCAAAGATGCGGATGTTCTTGTCGGCACACCCCGTCACTACTGTGTGATCATCCAGTGCAACAACACTCCAGACCGCCATGCTTTCGTGGCCGTCTAGCGTGAGTTCTGTCTCCCACTTCTGAGAGCTCCAAACACGAGCCTGACCATCCCAGCCGCCCGATACGAGATATGTGCCGCTGGGGGAAACATCGAGAGTGCAAACGTTGTGGGCGTGTCCGACTAGAAGACGTTCGGCGTTGTCGGAGCTGGCCGCTTTGGGTGACTTTACCTCGATGATGGTGTCCTTGCCGCCAGACACAACATAGCCATCCGGATGTTCGTTGGAGGGAGGGAAAAAGGTGACCGAATTGACGTATTCAGACCCACGGCTGACAAGAGATGCGTCAAAGCTGGGAGGAGATGCTTGGGTACGGCGCCATATCCGGACGGTGCAGTCGCGAGAGGCGCTCAAGACGGTATCGGGGGAGGGGAAGCTAACGGCTCGGACCTAAGCGGCTATCAGTATTGGGTGCGACTGCGAGGTAACAGATATGGTATTCGTACATCAGCCTCGTGGCCGACAAGTTGCGCAGACAGCTTAAAGTCGGCCATTATTGTCTGTGTCGATGAAGTGGTGACTGTGTGAGACCTTAATCCGATGGAGAGGGGAGCTCTGGAAGGCGAACAAGCATGAGAGATAACGAGAGCGCAGGCCTGCAAATAAAATAAAGACAAACGTCAATGAACAATGCAATTGCTCCAGACGGGAGACTCAAAAGGGTACAGCTTGACAAATCGTAACGTCGTTGATCATGGATGGTCAGAGATGGAAGCTGATAGATCGGAGCTGGACCGAGCCGCCCCTCGTTGTCGTGTTATCAAAGTAGCTCGAAGCCACAGTGCGTCACCGACACCTTTCCTAGCAGCCTCTTTCTCCTCTCGCTGGAGCACAGTGCAGGTGCGCCGCAATTCGCCACTAAATCGTCGCAATACACCCAGAACACACAGTGTCAATACTGGACTTAAACTCAGCCAGAGCTTGGCCAAAGCCGGCAGTACCCCGCCCTGTGGCTGTGCAGCACCCATCACGCCTGCCTCTCAAAGGCTCCACTGTGCAACCCCGCTGTACGAGTTGGGCAAGTGAGACCCTCTCTTTGATTGCGCGCCGATTGTTCCCTGTCCTTTCGCGAAGATTTGGCAAAATCATCACCGCCCTCCTCTCTCCATCGCCTCCTTTTGTCCCTGCTTTCTTCCCAAGGGGGCTGTTCACCGGGGATAACCACGCTTGCGACACGCCGTGACGTACCAAGTCACGATCCACGATCCACGGCCTGCAATTTCCTGGGCTGTTTCTTCCTCCGGCGTCCGTCCTTGCTTTGAAACACTGTCCGCCTTGTCAACGCTTCTAGACACTCCACACTCCTGCGACGACACGCGACAATCGCTCCTGCGAGACACGACAAAAACCACTCCTGACGAAGTTTACGACCTTTACGAACTCTACTCTCCTTCTCGATTTCGACACTGTCGAGCTTAGCCCCTATCACCGCAACGTCTCTCACAACCAGCTCGACCCTCCTTGCCAACAAACACAAACACAAGACGCCAATACCGTCGCAATGGCTTCCGAATCACGCCAATACGTTCCTCTGACATGCCACGGCCACTCGCGTCCCGTCCCTCACATCGCCTTCTCCGCCCTTGAGAAGGATGAGGTCTACTACATGATCTCGGCTTGCAAAGGTGCGCCGTTTGGCTTTTTCTAGCAGCGTGCGTACTGACTGAGCCTCAGATGGAAACCCCATGCTCCGTGATGGCATCACTGGTGACTGGTATGATGACTGACTCTAAATTCCCCTGACCTCGCTGACTCGTCCAGGATCGGCACCTTCATCGGCCACAAGGGAGCTGTTTGGCAGGCTAGGCTCAGTCCCGATGCTTCAAATGCTGCCACAGCATCGGCCGACTTCACTGCGTAAGTTGCCTGTGATGTCGACGTGCTCTAGCTGACAGACCACTTCAGCAAGATTTGGGATACTCATACCGGCGAGCTGCTCTACACTCTCCAGCACGACCATATTGTCCGCGCCATCGCGTACCCCCCCGACAACTCGGACCTCGTCGCTACTGGCGGTATGGAAAAGAAGCTTCGCGTCTTTGATCTGACGGAGCTTGCCGCCTTGAACACTGGATCCTCTGCGACCATCCCTGCCTCGGCTGGCTTTGAGATTGGCGAGGGTGTTCATACTGGCTCCATCAAGTTCATCTCCTGGACTCAGGACCCCAACATCGTCGTAACTGCCTCGGACAAGACGATTCGATGGCTGGACCTCCCAAGTCGGGCTTGTATTCGACACGAAGTGCTTGATGGAGACATCAAGTCGTGTGAGATGGTCTCATTGGCGCCCGATTACGCATCCCCTGATGATATCGGCGGCGGAAAGCCAGTACTCGCCGTTGCCGCTGGAAAGACGGTCTATTTCTGGGGCGGACCTCAAGCCATGGACGAGCTGAAGCGCATTGCGCTTCCCTACACAATTGCCAGTGTGTCACTAGATGTCAAGGGGCGCAAGCTCGTTGTTGGCGAGGAGCCGGGTACCTGGGCCAAGGTGATTCGCTACGACGATGAGGTAGAGATGGATACGCACAAGGGACACCATGGTCCCATTTGGTCTATCGCTTTTGCCCCAGATGGCAAACTCTACGCCACTGGATCAGAAGACGGAACCATCAAGCTGTGGAAGAACTGCGAGGGCTTCTATGGCCTCTGGCGCGGAGGGACCGAGCGAGCTGCGGAATAGAAGGACGCAGACCACAGCATTCTCTCTTCGACATCAGACGGCTTGGAGACTGGCGAAGCGCACTCGAGTCCATACACGCCGCAGAGCAGCGGCTCGGATATGAATTTGAAAAAGGCATTTTGCCAAGCCATGCGTCTGACGGATAATGCTTCGGTGCGCTCAAGCGAGGACCGATGCGCCAGCGCGAACTGGAGATCTGACTCGAGGGGCTGAGCCTGCCTCCAGGATTTGTCCATGTGGGGGTACCCCGTGTTCCCAGATGGGCTACAGACAGTCACTTTTAGACACATGCCGACATACTTTGGGAGGTAGATGGCCTCGAAGGCCACACACAACACGGCGAGACTACGAAACTTATTTTCAGGTGCCGATGATGCCAAAGTGTACAATCAATACTAAATTACAATAACAAAGTAATAGTTCACGTCTCAATTGTTCTCAATTTTGCTCTAAATCTTGCTCTCGCAGTTCATAGTCATCTGCGCTATCTCTGACCCTTGACAAATGAAATACACAGATTCCCACCGTGTCATCTCTGACCCTTGACAAATGAAATACAAAATATTCACTATTCTTTGCTTATCCCAGCAATATCCTCGGTTCGGTAGGTCAGCTACCGTTTGCTTTGTTTGTTCTGTCCTCAGAACCTAAGCATGATCAAAAGACTCCACAGATTCTTACCTTACCTTGGCACGCCAAGTTCTCGGAGATGGAAGTCTTTCCATCATTGCTTTACTCCTCGTTCCGCTTGAAGGCCGTCTCAATGACGTAGTCGAGATGGTTGACCAGGACGCGGTCCATGAGCTGTTCAAGGGTCAGCCGGTCAAGAACATCATTGTCATCCTCGAGGTCGACGAACGACTCTGCATCCTCACCGTCTTCCTCCTTCTCCTCTGGGAGGGAGATGACGTCGGCGTCCCGGTCGGGGTCGGCGTCTTCCTCGGTGACCCAGACACCGCGCTCACAGCCGATGCGGGGATGTTGGACGACGACGAAATCCTCGACTGCATCCTGGTTGCGGCGACGGCGGTTGAGGGTACGGATGAGGGTCTGCTGACGGCGGAGGCGCTGGGGCTGCTGCTGGGCCGGGGCTGAGGCCGAGTCTGCGTTCTTGGAGGAAGCAGTGTTGTCGGCGGCCTGGGCGTTGTTG